>VDFB02177678.1:0-28889 GCA_007258455.2 Sequoia sempervirens | reverse complement strand
AAGTTGATGAGAGTGTGAAGAAAGCTAAATTACAAAATCTTAGAGCTCTTTTTGAAGGATTGAAGATGAGAGAAGATGAAAAGATTTTTGATTACTTACTAAGAGTAGATGAGACTATTAATGTTGTAAGAGGACTTGGAGAAGAAATTGAAGATTATGTAATTGTTAAAAAAGTTCTAAGGTCATTAACAACAAAATATGACACTAAAGTTTCTGCAATAGAAGAAGCTAGAGACTTGAAGACTTTCTCCATGGATGAATTATTTGGTTCATTATTAGCCTATGAAATGAGGAATGTGAATGTGGAACCTTCAAAGAGAGAGGTTGCTTTCAACTTGGTGAAGAAAGGAAAAGAAGCAACTGCAAATGTTGATCAAGAAGATCTTGTTAATGCTAAAGCAAATTTTGTCAAGAAACTGAAGAAAGGATCGAGCAAGTACAAAGACAAGCTACCCTTTAAGTGTTTTAATTGTGGCAAGATTGGACATTTTTTTGCTAAGTGTCCTTATGAGAATAAGGAAGAAAACACTGAAGAAACTAAAAAGTTTAGACCTAAGAAGTTCTACAAATCCAAGAAGAAAAACTATCAGAGGAAGATAAGTCTTCTCATTGTTGAAAGTGAGATATCAGATGATGAAAGTGATTCAACTAGAGACTCTAGTGAAGATGAGAAAGAGGTAAATCTCTTCATGGCTCAAGAAGTTTTGAATGAAAAGAAAACTTCAAAGCTTGAGAATAATACTCAATCTGAAAATACAAAAATAGTTGATAGTGATGAGGAAGATGAAGATGATGTTGGGGTTGATCTTGAAGGAGAGCTGATTTGTGCTCTTGATGAATTAGACAAGTTGAAGAAAGAGCATACCAAATTCAAGAACAATGCCTTAAAAGAACAAGACCAACTAGAAAAGAGTATTTTCACTCTAAAGACAAAAGTTGTGAGGCAAAGCAAAAAGAATGTCATGTGTTGGAACAAGAGGTAGTAACTCTGAGGAAAGAGTTAGAAGCTTGTCAAGAAGATCTAAAGTTGAGAATGAAAAATGAAAGAAGCACTAATTCTCTAAATGATCTACTTGGTAAGAAGAAAAAGAACAAAGATTATAGTGGTGTTGGCTATGAACATGGTGAAAGCTCTAATATGGGTGATAAACCCAAGAGGAAGATTTTTTTCACTGCTGCCACAAGTGAAAACATTGCTGCCCCAAGAGATAGAAGTGATGCTGCCCCAAAGAATAACACCCCAAGAGATGGTATTGATGTTGCAACAAAAGAAAATGTTGCTATGCCAAGAGATAGTGTTTCTGCCCCAAAGGGTAACATTTCCATCCTACATGTTAAATCTACTACCCCAAGAATGAGAAGGTCTACTGCTGTTGTGGAAACAACTAGAAACTTTTCTCAGTATAATAATTGGTATGCCCCTAAGTTTTATGGTTATTGTCTTAGATGCAATGCATTTGGTCATGAGTTCATTCATTGCAAAGTGGTGAAGAGAGAAACACCAAATTTCATGAGAAAAAATCCTTTTCCACCTTTGAAAGATTTGGATATTGTATGTTACAATTGAAATAATCTGGGACATAAAAGTGCAGATTGTAAAAGTTTAAATCAGTCTAGTAAAAGCTTCAACTTTCGTATGTTCAATGAGAAGATCAAATGCTATTATTGTCATAACCATGGATAGACAACAATTTTTTTTAGAGAAAGATCTAATAAAATTGGAAAGAATGCAGTTGCTTCCCCCAAGAACAAAAATGAACAAAAAGTAGCAGCAAAGAAGAATGAAATCAAACAAGAATGGAAAGAGGTGAGTAAAGATAAAGTTCAATCAATAATGTTAGCACAAACAAAATTACACAGAGAAGAGAACTATGTGGGTGAAAGATATTGGTTGCTCCAACCACATGACTAGAAACAAGAACAAATTCAAATAGTTAGAAGATTGGAATGGTGGTTCAGTTAAGCTTGGTAATAACTCCTCAATCAAGATAAAAGGTAAAGGAACCTTAAGAATTGATGAGAAACTACTCACATAGGATGTATTCTATGTTGAAGGGCTGAAACATAACTTACTCAGTGTAAGTCAAATGTGTGACAACGGTTATAAATTTTCATTTGATTCCAAAGGATGTGAAATCGGGAAAGAGAACAATGGAAGATTAGTTGTTGAAGGTAAAAGAACAGATGCTAATGTCTACAACTTGAAAGAATGTCATGAAGCTCAATGTATGATTGGACAAGTGGATGAGAGTTGGTTATGGAATAGGAGGTTAGGTCACATAAATTTTGACAACCTTGTCAAGGTAAGCTCAAAAGGTTATGTGAGACACATGCCAAAGATAACTAAACTAGCAAACACTATTTGTGATGAATGTCAAAAAGGGAAGAAACTAAAGTAAGTTTAAAGACTAAAGAGTACTCAACCACAAGGCCACTAGAGTTAGTACATATATATTTATGTGGTATTACGAGGACACGATCTTTAAATGGTGCCAAATACTTTATGTTGTTGATAGATGACTACTCAAGGATGACTTGGGTAACCTTCCTACAAGATATGTCACAACATTTGAAAGGTTCGAGGTATTCAAGAAAATGGTTGAGAAAGAAAGTGGTTTCAAGTTGAAATGTTTAAGATCAGACTGTGGTGGAGAATTCACATTAAATCGATTTGAAGACTATTGTGAACAACATGGGATTAGAAGAGAATATTCTGCTACTTGAACACCTCAGCAAACTGGAGTTGTTGAGAGGAAGAATAGGAGTGTGAAAGAAATGGAAAGAACTATTCTTAATGAGTCAAACCTACCAGATGTTTATTGGAAAGAGGTTATTCATACAATAGTATACAAACTAAACAACTCCCAACTAAGAGTGAAAACCAAAACGAAAACTTATGAGCTATGGTATGGTAAGAAACCTTTTGTCAAGTATGCCAATTTTTTTGGTAGTAAGTATTTCATTAAGAAAGATGATGATGGGATTGGTAGTTTTGATGCAAGATGTGATAATGGAATATTCTTAGGATACTCAACTCATAGTAAGGCATATAAGTGTTTCAACAAACTCCTCAAGAGAATAGTTGAGTGTGTACATGTGAGAATAGATGAACATTTGTAGCAGTCAAGGAAAAAATAAAAAAAATTAGATTGAAGAACAACATAATGAAAGTGAAGAGAAATCATAAAATGAAGATGAAGTAGTGGAAAAACCTCCAAACAAACCCCCTTGCAAGTATGTTCAGAAGTACCACCTTGAAGATCAAATTATAAGAAGCAAAGATAGTGGTGTGCAAACAAGAAGAACACATGCTGGAAATGATGATCAAGTCAACTTGTGTCTTCTAACCAAAATAGAACCAAAGAGTTACAATGAGGCCAACAAGAGTGAAGATTGGACAAAGGCTATAAAATAAGAGCTACAATAGATTGAAAGAAACAAAACATGGGATTTAGTTCCAAGGCCAATTGATAAGAACATTATTGGCACAAAATGGATCTACAGAAAAAAAGTAAATGAAGAAGGTAAAGTGATTAGAAATAAAGCTATACTAGTATGCGAGGGATACTCACAAGTGGAGGGAATAGATCTTGAGGAAAGATTTTCCCCAGTTGCAAGACTATAGGATATTAGAATGTTCTTAGCATTCTTAGCATATAAGAACTACAAAGTTTATCAAATGGATGTTAAATCCACATTCTTGAATGGTAGTAATCTTGAAGAGGAAGTCTACATGGAACAACTTGAAGGGTTTGAGTCACCTAAGAAAGAATATTGTGTGTGCATATTAAGAAAAGCTCTATATGGGTTGAAAAAGCACCTAGAGCATGGTACTCTAGATTGGACATCTATTTACATCAACAAGGTTTCAAAAGAGGATGTGTTGACAACAATCTCTACATCAAAGTGGAAGGTAATCATATGATTATCATTGTTTTTTATGTAGATGATATCATCTTTGCTGGAAGTCATGATGATTTGTGCAAGAAATTTGTTGATCAAATGCAACAAGAATTTGAAATGTCAATGATAGGTGAGCTGTCCTACTTTCTTGGTTTGCAAATTTCACAATTAGACAAAGGAATTTTTATTTCACAAACCAAGTATGCTAAAAACATGTTGAAAAGGTTTCAAATGGATGGTTGTAAGCCTGTTAGTACACCTATGGTGACTGGGTCAAGCTATACAAGAATGATGATTCACCAAATGTTGATAAAACCATGTTTAGATCCATGATTAGACATAGTCTATTGTACCTTACTGCCTCTAGACTAGATATTGTACAAGAAATTTGTATGGTAGCTAGATTTCAAGCTTCTCCAAAACAATCTCATTTGAATGTTGTAAGAAGAATTTTCAGATATTTGCAAGGTAGTTTGACCTATGGTTTATGGTATGCTAAACATAATGACTTCACTTTGCAAGCTTACACAGATGCAAATTTGGCTAGATGCATAGATGACATGAAGAGCATGAGTGGAGGTGCTTTCTTCCTTTGTGGTAGATTGGTCTCTTGGAACAATAAAAAGCAAGAATCTATTTCGCTTTCTATAGTTGAAGCAGAATACATAGCTGTTGCCTCATGTTGCTTTCAAGTTCTCTAGATGAAACAAACTCTAAAAGTTATTTAGGTAGAATATTAAGAACCTATTTCTATTATGTGTGACAATTCTAGGGCAATCAATATCTCTAAAAATCTAGTTATGCACTCAAGAACCAAGCACATAGCTATTAAGTACCATTTCTTGAGAGAAAAATTGAGTGAAAAAGAAGTTCAACTTGAATATGTGAATACTGGTGAGGAAATAGCTAATATTCTTTCCAAACCATTGCCCAAAGAGACATTTGAGTACTTGAGAAAGAGATTGAGAGTTGTATCTCCCTCTTCTAACACTTAGTTAGATTAGGAAGTTTATGATTCAGAGGGAGCTTATTATATTTCATCTTACATCCCTGAATTTTTTCTACTGCAAGGGAGTAGAAGTGTTAAGTTTGAAGGTCAAGGAGGGATGGTTCTTCAAGGAGAGATGGTTGTTGCTCATTTCATACATCTATACTCTTGTTATTTCTAACTATATTTTCTGATGTCCACAATTATTGCTGAGGCTTATTGTTTTCCTTCATACTAGAAAATTCCTTTCTATTTGATTAGTGGAAATTTGCATCTTCTTATGTTCATGCAAGGGGGAGATAAACTGAAAGTAGTAATGTTCAGTCAATGTCTATTTAGTTTTTATATTGCTATAGGTGCACAGTCATGGCCATATGGTGGTATTCAATCTGAAAATTGTCTTTATGACACCCTTTTCCATTGTTGTCAAAGGGGGAGAGATTATCTGTTTAGGGGGTGCAGATTGATTGGTTGCCATCAATTCCAAAGGGGGAGATTGTTGGCATTGAGTTTTGTTGGTTGACACTTGATTGCCATTGATGTCAACTCATGGTATACAATGATTTGTATGTAGCTATAGGAACATGCATAGCTATAGAAACCTCATAGTTTGCAGCTACAATGATGTGCAATTCATGTGACAAGAAGCTGACTGCATAGCTTCAGGAGCTCCATAGCGACATAACCTTAACAACTTCAAATGGAAGTCAACAATGGTCAATATTTTAAATATGCAAAAAGACATCTTTAGAGAATATTGACATGGCATACATGTGGTAGAGAATTTGTGGCATGATGACGTGTTAGTAATAACTTGGTGAAGAGATGGAGATTTTTCTGCTTAACTCATTGTTTATCCTGTTAGGGTTTGTGGATGCGTAGAGTTTAGTTTTGCAATGCTAAAGAAGATTGGTTGAGTTATGTCATTGACAACTACAGGATAAGGTGCAATAGATTTAACCCTAATTCAAAGCTTTTGTTTGTCTTTTGTTCAAACACAAGGTATGGTGGTTTAAACTCCATGTCTACACCTCATTTGGCAAGGTGGTGATATCAGATTTTATAATATTTTTTCTTTGTCTTCAACTTGCTTTGGTGGCTATTATGGTTCTAATGAAATCTGATTTTATTCCTTACTTTGTGGAAAATCTTCTATATTAGCAATTGAATGACAAGATTTTTTTAAAAATCCTTTTGTCTAGATTTCATACCTCTTGTAGACACCCTAGATTAGGTTTTCCATTTATTACAGATTTGATATCAATTTTTTCTATGCAAAGAAAACCTTCGATGCATATCAGATTTTATTCATTATTTTCTTAGCGATGAAGTTTCCTTCTATAGAAATGCTACATATTCAAATATTTTTGGTTTTTGGGGATGCCTTAGATATATTTATTTATTGCAAATTAGACATTGCAATCGGATCTGCAAGATACTATTGAACTAGGGAAAATTGATGCAAAGGAAATTTGATGTTTATGTTATTTCAAATAAAGAAGAGGCATTTTAAATTCATGGCATCCAGTCTAAGAAGAAGAACCTGCATTGAATCCTTCAGCTGCTCAAGAAGAGCATTAAATATTTGTAGATGGTATAATAGAAGGAGAATAAGATTTAGGTTTTTACAATGTTATGTAAAAAGTTGCTATAGGAAAATATCAGAAATATGTAGAAGATTGCTACAGAAAAGTTAGAAAGTTATTGGTAGAAAGTTGTAGAAATATTTGAATATTTGTTTAGGGATAAAAAATTTCATGGTTCTATAGGAGTGATTTATAACAAAGGTTGTTATTCATTTTTCTGTCTTCCTATGTGTGTGTGTCCATCTCCAGTGTAGTGAAAGAGAGTTGGTACGAGTGGAGAGCAGAGAGGTGTGAAAAATGATTAGATGACTTTGTAAAAACAAAGTATTCATATTTCTGAGTATATAATGTTTTCATTTGTTGCAGAAGTGTGAGAAGGCATATATGTTAGTTTTGCAAAGACTTGTAGTGTGGATGTAGATTATTGAGTCTTGCAGAGTAAGTGCAAGAATACTTGCAAGAGTTGGTTGGTGATAGAAGTTTGGAAGTTGTTTGAGGACAACTTAACATAAGTGCAGAAATCTATTTGAGTTACAAAACTTCATTTGTAACATGATACTAAATTTGTAATAAAAAATATCTCATTTTCTAATCATCTAAGTGGGTGCTTAGATTAGGGGTAGAAGCTCCTTTGAGTTGGTGCTCATAAATTGCGAATTGGTGTTCCTTTAGGTTGGTTCCCATACATTTTAACATAAATCATTCTCATTGTGAGGTTGGATTAGAGCAGTAGCCTCTAGTAGCTATTCTCATCGAGGTTTTTTCCCATCTTGGGTATTTTCCTCATACATCTTGTGTTGTGGGATGCATTTTGTTTGTGTGGCTTAGTTACCTTTATTTTTCTCATGGTTTATGCTTTTAGAGTTTATTGTCATATTGCTTAGAAAGTGAAAATTTGTAGCAGAGGTTGATATTGATTCTTTATATCCTATGCAGTGGGGATGGAGAGGTGGAGCAACAGATCCTGGGACTACAGTTACTTATGATACATCATGGGTAGGTCATAGGTCAGTTCCATTTGTAGATCTTGATCAAGATGCACCTATGGAGTAGCATGGGACAAGACCTTGGGGCAGGTGTGGTGCTAGGAGAGGTGGTGGTGGGAGAGGAGGAGGTCGAAGGGGTGGTGGTCAGGGTTGACGAGGTCATAGAGGCCAAGGCCCACATTTATCACTCGTTCAGGAGGAGGAGGGAGAGGGAGAGGATGTGCCAATGCTAGAGGTTGGTGAAGGAGAGGGGGATGTTGGTGGTGAGGTTGGTGGAGAGCATGCCACAGAGGAGGATGTCAGTGAGGAGAATGAAAATGAGGAGGTGGTTGGGGAGGAGGAGGAGATGGATGCTCTTGGTATGCTTGCACGATACCGGGATGATGATGAGGAGGAGATGGATGATGAGGAGTGGGAGATATGAGACATGAATATAGAGGATTGGGATATGGAGGTGGGGGAGCAGCCACACCAAGAGGAGTCAGGTCCCATCGATCAATGGTTATCTGATTTGCAGTCCAGAGTAGAGTTCTTGGAGGAGCGGTTGAGAGTGATGAAAATAGAGAGGGACTCAATTTAGATGGAGAGAGATAGAGCCTACTTGGACAAGGATCAAGAAGTAGGTCAGAGATAGGAGACCGAGCAAAGATTTGTGGAGTTGAGGGCTCTTTATACTGGACTAGCTATAGCCTTCGCTCATAAGCTAGTTAGAGTAGGTGATTGAGAGTGTTATTACAAGGATTTATATGAGTAGGAGGTACCTCTTGAGAGATGGGCTCCTAGCTATTCACAGGAACACAACAGCAGGTCACAAAGTGGATCACACAATAGGACTTAGAGTATAGAGGGTGTTGTAGGACCTCCCAGGATAGGACCATAGGATAGGCCTCCTACATAGAGATCATCACCATCTCTCCATCAGTCACCTCCACATTCTCCACATGGGAGTAGTGGGAATTCTGGCTAGGGACATGTTCTGATATTTATTTATAGACATTGTATTTTGATCATAGAGCCTGCAAGCTTCATTTTGAGATATACATTATGACATTGTCATGTGACATTTTTTGAGCTTTATATATATCATTTTTGGTGGTGATTTATATGATATGAAGTTCTATTTATGATTATGCAGTCTTCTATATGATATGCAGTCTTCTATTATGCATGTGTTATGGATGCTAGTACTTACTTTATGATGTTGATGCAGCCTATGATGTGATGTTGATTCTATATGATGATGTATGCATTTAATTTTATGAAATTATAGATATCATGTATGCATTCTATGATTATGTAATAAGATGCAATGTGATATATGTATTTACACTACCATGTGAAATGCTATATAGTTTATGATGGTGAATGCATGTTATGTTATCGATTCCTAGATGCGATGGATATGTACATTTTTGTGTTTTCAAATGCAATATATATGTATGTTTTAATATGTATATATGTATGATCATGTTTAAATGATGTTCCTAACATGAATGCATATGCAGGATGGTTTATTTTGTTGTGTGTCACATGACTGTCATAATGCAAGAAAGAAGGAATGTTAGTGCGAAAAAGATGAAAAGTAACATAAAAGACATGAATGTTCGTATTAGAAATCTTTGATGTTTTGTTGTAACACAATAGCCCTTGCATTAAATCATCATTGGGCAATAACTATACAAATGGACAACAAACACCATGATATGAGATAGACCAAGGTGTGCAAGGTCATCCACCTGCTAAAAATAGATAGCTGTAGACAAGGAATTTCCTAACTCATACTAAGGGAAAATTTTCCCCAATATTTTTGTCGAGACAAACCATAGACAACAAACAAATAAAATATGATTCATGAGACATCATTGCTCCTCTAAATCCTTCATGGGACATCCTTGAGGAAGCTTAGTAACGTGACTCAAAGATAAAGTCAAAAGACAATCCACAAACAATAGTCAAAGAAAATAGAGTCTCGATACATCGTTGCTTCTCTAAATCCTTCATGGGACATCCTCGAGAAAGCTTGTAACGGGACTCAAAGATCAAATCAAATGAAAAGATAAGATAAACAAAGCCAAAAATTCAATAGCTAGTAAAAATATTTTCCAAAACTTAATTTGTTTATTTGATTGTTTAGATTGAGTAGATAATTCATAGAGCCTAGTTTTAGGAAGGGCACATACTGTATAAGACACCAAGTTTGGTTTTGATTTTGTGACTATCTATATAAGGCATGGCAAAGCCTATTTTAAAAAAGACACGTACCATATAAGACGTTGAGTCTAATGTCGTTGATGTGACAACCTATGTAAGGCTATGATGATTGTTTGCCTAATGTCTATTTCTAGGAAGGAAAAATCATGTATAAGACATAGGTTGATTTGTTTTGATGATGTCTATTTTTAGGAAGGACACATCCTGTATAATACATAAGTTGATTGTTTTGGTTATTGCTTTTGGCAATTTTTTTATTGTCTTAATGACATTGTTGACTTATTCATCTTGTTGATGTGTGACTTGTCTTGATTTTTTGACAATTGTTTGTGTTAGACGACAATGTATGACATGAAAAACCCTGAAGGACTAACCTAGTGTGGCCTCAGAGGCTCATCGATTGATGGCCTTGCCTACGTTATACATGCAGAGACCTCATAGTTCGACTAGACTTTGAATGACAAGACTGACTAAACCAGATTTGATTTATTTACAAATATGAGATGTGTGTGATAGTGAAAGTGATGAACCCTGATGGACTAACCTAGTGTGGCCTTGGGGGCTCATGGATTGATGGCCTTTCCTACATTATACACGTAAAGACCTTGTAGTTCCACATGACCAATGACTTTGTCTTATAGACAATGGATTGAGTCATGATTTTATATAGACACAACTAAAAGGACTGACCTAATGCCTTGGGGGCACATTGACAGATGGCCTTTCCTACGTCTAGTCACAAAGGCAACATAGTTTGATAATGGAAAAGACTGACTAATTCGATTGACTCTAACTCTATTTTTTTGGATTTTTGATATGTTTTGATTTTTTTGTCTTTTAAAAGTTTTTTGATGTTTTTGAATTTTTTTTAGGACATTTTGTGATGTTTTTGGATTTTATTTTTTATTTTTTATTTTTTAGGACATTTTGCGATGTTTTTGGATTTTTCAATGGTTTTACGTCCTCAAAACAACCATTGTAAGAACCAAATGATGTAAGTCAAGTGTCTGCCCCTAGTTGGGTATAAGACCAATTTATTATGAATCTGGTGGAATGGGGATACGAAGTGTGCGCGATGTCAATCATTCCATGTTATGGAAAGGGAAACCATTTATTATGAGTGATATGTACAGGTGTGTGGATTAGAAAGATAGGTGGTATGTACAAGGAAGTTAGATTGGAATGATGGTAGAAAAAGGAGCAGAGTTGACTACACATGATGCCTGTTTGCCAGGTTTTCACCACGATACTTATCCAAAGTGCCACCGAAGTGGTTTTTACTATTGGACGACTTATTTATCTTTATTATTTTCTTATTTTTTTGATTTTTTTGATGTTACCAAGATGCTTGTTTGCCAGGTTTTCACCATGGTAACATTTTTTTTGTTTTTGTTTTGATTTGTTCATTTTTTTTGTATTTTTAATGATTAATACAAGGCTCTTAGAAGCTATGCGTAGAACTTCTTCAGATAAAGGCTGTTGATTGGTGCTAATAATGGTTCTCCTTCAGGAGTAGAGATTCAGTATGCTCTAGATCCAAAGGCTTCCGTGACAATGTAAGGCCATAACCATTTTGGTTCAAACTTTCCTGGTTTCTCTCTTTCTACTTGATTCTTTGGATTTTCCTTTAAGACCAGGTCACCAATGTCAAAATTTCTATTCAAGACTTTCCTATTGTAGCTACAACGAAGATGATTTTGATGTGCTTGGAGATGATCTAATGCCTTTTTTCTTTGTTCATCTAGGAACTCTAGCTCATGTAGTCTGGACACACGGTACTCTTCATCGTCAATATTCCCTTTCAAAGATACCCTTAGGGAAGGAATTTTGACCTCAATAGGTAAGATGGCCTTAGAACCAAATACCAAGGAATATGGAGTGGCACCGGTGGGAGTATGAATGCTTGTGCGGTAAGCCCATAAGGTAAGGTTAAGCTGTAAGTGCCAATCACAACCAACATCATTGACAATCTTTTTAAGGATTTTGATGATTGTTTTGTTAGATGCCTCAGCTTGTCCGTTACCTTGTGGGTAATATGGGGTGGAAAAGTGGTGTTGGATATGGAATTCTTCACAAAGGTTCCAGACTTCTTGGTTCTTAAATGGACAACCATTATCTGTGATTATGGATTGAGGGACACCATACCAACAAATGATATAGTTAAGGATGAATTTGGAAATCTATGTGCCTATAATGTAGGTCATAGGAATGGCTTCAATCCACTTGGTAAAGTATTCAGTTGTAGTAATAATGAATTTATGACCATTGGATGATGTAGGATGTATCTTACCTATGAGATCAAGTCCCCATTAGGAAAAGGGCCATGGTGACATTATTAGACGAAGCTCCTATGCTAGTGCATGTATCAAGTCTCCACGAATCTAACATTGTTGACATTTCTTGACAAAGATATATGAGTCCTTTTCCATTATGGGCTAATAATAACCCAATCTCATAATCTTCTTAGCTAAGGTAGGAATGCTAGAGTGGGATCCACATATACCCACATGTACCCCACACAAGGTTGCTTGTGCTTCTTTAGTATCGAGAAATCTCAATAGGGTATTGTCTAGGGCATGTCTATAAAGGGTATCTTCAATGATGGTATACTTGGTTGACTTATAGATAAATGTCCTACGTTGGTTGTTCAAAAGGTTAGGGGGTAGGATTTCAGCATGGAGGTAGTCATATATGTCTTTGTACCATGGGGAATTGGGACCAACAAGTTCACACACCATCTCCAAATCTGGGATGTCAAAGGCAGGGACCAAAAGTTGTTCTACCAAAAACTCAAATTTAGGCATGTTGCTAGGTATGTCCAAGAGTGAAGCAATAGTTTCCATGGAATCTACTACCCTATTCTGAATGCGAGGTATTTGATGAAAGAAAATATTGTCAAAGTATTGTTTGAAACTATCTACCATCCGCTTGTATGGAGTGAGCTTTCCATCTTTGGTTTCATATTCATCATTGACTTGTCAGATTACTAGATGAGAATCACCATAAACTTTTAGGTGCTTGATCTTCCATTTGATTGCCATGTGTAATCCTATCACAAGAACCTCATATTCTACTATGTTATTGGTCCAAGGAAAAGAAATTCTAAATGACTTAGGAATGGTGTCACCTTGTGGTGTAATAAACAATATACCAGCCCCTGAGCCAAGATTTGTGTGAGACCCATCAAAGCATAACTTCCATTTAGTTCCTATGTCAAGAGTAAATATGAACTCATCAGGAAAATTTGCAACTAGAGGATGATCTGCTTTTATCGGTGTGCCAACTAACTAATCAACAATGACTTGTCCTTTTATAGCTTTTCTTTCTACATATTGGATATCTTATTCACTGACTACCATTACCCATTTGGCCAGTCATCCTATTAATGCCGCTTTGCTAAGAAGATATTTTAAAGGATCTATCTTCGCAACCAACATTGTTTGGTGGTTTAACATGTAGTTCCTAAGTTTTTTGAGTAGCTTAATACTAATACAAGACATGTATGTTCAATGGTACCGGTGAATTGAGCTCATAACCTACCAAAGTGGTTGATATTGAATACTACCCCTTCATGACCCCTCATTGTTGTTTTGTGCAAGCAAGGCTCCTAGTCATGTGGGTTGCTAAAATGTAGAGAATCAATGGTCGCCCCTCAATAGGTGGCATTAACACCGTGGTGTGGAGTAGGTAACTCTTGATCAATTAAAAGCTTGAATTTTAACCAATTCATACAAATGGTAATTCTTCTCCTCGAAAGTAGATGTTGGAAGGATTTGTTTTATCCGCTAACCGCATCTATGAATCATCTGATAGACTGATGTCTCCCTTTAGTGTCCTTAGTTGACGGATATTAGCTGGTAGAGGCATGTCCATTATAGCTTTCACTTTTGTTGGGTCCACTTCAATGCCTCACCTAGAAATAATGTACCCTAGATTTTTTCCTGATTTCACACCAAATACACATGTCTTTGGATTTATCCTCACTTTATATTCTTCTAATCTTTGAAAAATCTTATCTAAGACCTATAAATGATCATCCCTTTTCAATGATTTATCTATTAGATCGTCCACATAGTCTTCCATGAGAGTGTGTATGAGGTCATGAAAAATAGTTGTCATGGCACGTTGATAGGTTGCTCTAGAATTTTTAAGTCCAAAGGGAATGATGTTCCAACAATAAGTTCCCCATGGACAAGTGAAAGCTATTTTAGGTTGGTCTTCAGTTGTGATTCTGATATGATTATATCCTGAGAAACCATCCATAAGGGATAAAATTTCATATCCTACTGTTAGGTCAACAATCATGTCAATATTCGACAGAGGAAAGTCATCGTTAGGACATGCTTTGCTTATATCTCTGAAGTCTATACAGATGTAGATGCCCCTTGTTGGTTTTTTCATTGGTACAAGATTGGAAATCCAATCTGCATGGTCAATTGATCTGATAAAGCTGACATCCAACAATTTCTTTAGTTCAGCCTTGACTAATAAATCAATTTGTGGGTACATTTTTCTTAACTTCTTCTTCATGGGTTTAACACTTAATTGTAATGGAAAATGATGTAACACCAATTTAGGATCTAGTCTAGGCATGTCGACATATGACCATGAAAATTTGATCTTTCTTTGTGTGAAGAAGTTACAAAATTCAAGTTGCTCTGCTTTTGTCAAGGATGTTGCAAAATAGATTAGCCGAGGATTCTCTTCAGTGCCTATATTGATTTCCACAGATTCTTCAACTAACATTGGTGATTTTTCTTGAGCAACGGGGAGAATGTTCAAACCTCCATCCTTGGGTGCCTCAAAGAGGTTTTCGTCCTCAAATATGTCCTTATTTTTTTCTTTTTCATCATCCAAAGATGCCTTTCGGTTTTCACCTTGGGACTCATCATTTTTATTTTATTAATTGTTTTTCTTATTTTTGTGACTGGAGGGTTGAAAAAAATCCCCAAAATAAGCCATGTTATCCAAGTCTATGGTAAATCTAGCCTTATGGTCCCCAATAGGTATGCCTTCTCACAGTCCTAGGAACTCAACTATTGCTTTGTCATTCTCAAAGATATCTAATACAGGGGTGTCTTGTTGATCTCAGTCGATAAGTTGGGGATATACTAATGGCATGCCATCATCAGAAGTATCAAAGTTCAAAGGGGTCAAGGTAAAGGTTGAGTTGTTCACATAGTCACAAAGGTTTCTTACCAGATCCTCCTTATTCTTTTTCTTGGGCATAGGTAGATTGTGAGATGGCCTTATTGTCAAGGTTTGGTTATCAAAAGTGGATTTTTTAGGTTCCCAAGAGGTAGGATCAAGAGATTCCCAATAGTAATGTTTAAACCATTCCTCTTTTGTCAAAGTCGTTTGTCAACAATAATTTGGTGGACTTGGCGAGGATTTAAGCATTTGGTCAAGTTCCCCAAATAGTTTATCAAGGTCCATGATAGAGGTGGAGGATAGGGAATCCCACTCATATTTGTTAGAGTCAGGGGAATCATAGTAGGGTTGGTTAGATGGATCATTGGATGTCTCGATAACTTTAGAAGAACTTAGTTCCTCTAGTAAAGGTGATGAGGTACTAGAAATACCAATCTGAAGTGGTTGAAACCCAAGCCCTAGGCCTTTCAGCCACTTAGAAACAATGATAGGTTTTGTCCTCCCATTCTGATGTAATCCTAACCCACTATGTCCATTATATCCTTCACTTTTCATTATTGTGAAACCTTTTCCATATTGATATGTGGTTATTTGAGTAGGTGAAGGAGGTTCTTCATTGTATTCTTTGTATAACTAGGAGGTTACATTGTCTTTGTTTATGGCTTCTTTACTTAATTCTCCCCATTTTGTGAAAGTCATTGTGGGAGGGATGTGTATGGTGACCACTGCTTGTCTCCTATCTGCTGTTGGTAAACTGTATGATTTACAAGGAACCAAATGGCTAACATAATAAGATGCTTTCATGTGATACTCTCCACAACCCTTATCTTGGATCTCAACCTTAGGAGTGGAAGGTAGTGATTGTGAAGTGGATGGGTCAACATAGTGGGATGAATTGGATGATGAAGCTTCCTAATTTATGGGCACCTGGCATTGAGGTATCCCTCATAGGTTAGTGCAATATTGGAAAGGATCTGGGTCACCATCTATTATAATCTCGGTGACATTGTAGGGGAATTTAAGACATTGATGGTAAGTAGAAGGGACTACCATCATTGCATGAATCCATGGTCTGCCTAGCAAAAGGTTATATGGGAGGACAAGATCCAAGACTTGGAACTTTATATCCATAACCTTAGGACCAATTCTAATGGGGAGTGTTACAACTCCCTTTTATTTTCATTCTTCATCATCATATTCCTTAATGACAATGCTTTTGGTGGTGTCCACACACACCTCTGAGAATCCTAATGCCTTAACCAATTTCAAAATGCAATGATTCAACCCTGCTCCTCTATCTACCAAGACTCATCTAACTTTCGTTTTATGAACAAGAACTTATAGGTGTAAAGGGTTGTTATTGTTTTTCTTCTTGGTTGAATAATATTATTTAGAGGTGGCATCATGATTGTTGGTTAGGTATCCTACCATCTCTTGGAAACAATTGACATCAAGGTTGTCAGGGAAAGTTGTGCTTTGTAAATCTTTGTCTAGAATAGATCGGTGATTAGGGGAGATACACAACAGTTCCAAGATAGAGATTTTGGTTGGGGTTTTTCCCAACTGGTCAAGTTATATTGAGGCTTGGAAGTCTATGGTGGTTGTTGTGATGGAGCACCTTGGATGGTTATCTTGGTTCAAAAAGTTTTGACAACACACTTAGGAGTTTTCTTTATGGTAATCATGCTAACATGCTCATTAACAGCTCGAAGGTGATTTATGATTGGGCCACTATAATCATGCTTGACACTAGCATAGTTGGCCAAAGTATTGGTATTATTTCCCAAATTGGGGGCTTTTCCTTTCCCATGGTCATGTAATGGATCAGAAAAGACCTTGTGATTAGTGTTTGAAGATGTCTATTTTTGTCCACTAACTTCAATAGTTTTGTTCTCAACAAGATCATGTATGATGTTCTTCAATTGTCAAAAATTTTGTAGACTATAACCCTTAGTCCGATGGAAGTCACAAAAGGAAGTGTCATCCCACCAAAAGGGTTTAAATTGTCCTAGATCATATTGTCTTGGCTCTTGAAGCTGTATCAAGTTGTGTTGCAATAGTTGTTTGAAGACTGATTCGATGGGTTCCCCTAGGGAGTGAACTCATGTTTTGGAAACCTCCTTTTCTATTATGGTCATTAGGTGTTTTGGACAGTGTTGGGTATTTGATTGATGGTGTTTAGTGTGTTGGTAGAGGGGTTATGTCCTCTAAGGGTAATGATTGGTCTTGTTTGTAAGGTTTTAGCATCAACAATCCCATCATTGGTAATGTTTTTGTTCCAAGACCAAAACTTGTTTCTATCATTATAGGTGTTCTGTACATTTGGATTTCTATTGGGTTCCTTGAGTTCACCTTTGTCAATGAGACCTTTTTCTAGTATGATTCCCTTTTCTACTAGTTCCACAAAAGAGGTACAATTGTGTACTCTTAAGTCACTTCTCAATTTTGAATTGAGGTTTTCAAGGAATATAGTGACCTTCTATTTCTCAGTTACTTCCACAAGACATCTACTAGCTATACTTCTCCATCTCTGGAAGAAGGTGATGAATTTTCTCTTTCCTCTTGTGTAGTGTGACACAAGGTTTCTATGGTGATTTCATTGTCAATGTTTTTAATTGATTAAGTAGGGAAAGGGCCCTTACTTGAACAAATTAGTACATCATGATAAGAACAACAGGTGGTGAGAAACAACAAAAATAGGAAGCCCACCACACTCCCCCCTCCCAAAAACAAAATGCTTAACCAATTCCCATACAACTAAACATAACAGTTCTATCATAGGAATCAAAATACCTTAACCTAGCATTATTAGCATCCTTCCATAACCATCTCAAGTACTTATTAACATGTATCATAGAGTCCCTACTTAAAATATAAACAACATTACAGATATTTAAGTTCTAGCCCCATCGACCATTACCAGTAATAACAGTCTTAGAAAACACAGCAGAAAAAACCATCAGAAAAAAAAAGAAAAAATAGCACAGGAAGCAACCATGTTATGCTTCCTCGATCAGCTTCCAAGAATTCATCAAGTCTTCAACAATTTCGTTCACTGTTTCCTTCAACTCTATCTTTCCAGCCAAATCTATGCCTTCACCCACTGCTTTTTTCTTTTGCTACTTTTTGATTTTTCCAATACGAGAAACAATAGCCATAAGTACCTTCTTCATGACAACATCAACCACCAAGCACACACTCAACCACTTCTTTCAAGGTTTTAATTCTACTATCATTTCATTTTTATTTCATACCTTTCTCTAGATCCCAGCACTCTATCCCTCAATTATACTTATCACCACATCTCTCTTGCTGGATTGAAGTATGATTTCTCCACCTTTCCTCATGTATCCTTTCTTCCAAGACCTTACATCCTTCTGACGGATCTTCGAGTTCCGATTAATCTTATTTTTATGCCTTTAATTCTTTGTGATTTTTCCTTCCTTTATCCGAGCATGTTTTCGCTTTGACGATTACTTACGATCCTTTACTTCCGAATTTCCGCATTGAGTTACCACCTAAACGACAGACCTTACGATGAATCATCGCCGATGACGACGCGAGCAGGGTGCCTCGTTTTAGGTTTTATTTTCCTGATCCTTCGATATCATTTCCAGTCTCTTTGACCTCCTTTTCGAGGTTTGAGCCTTCCATCTCGTTATCATCCTGTATAGTAATAGTGTCCACCTCTTCCCCAAGTTCACATAGAAACAATGTTCCCTTGTTTTTAGTCCCCATCTCCATTGAAACATCCTTTCTTTTCTTAGGTGTAATAAAAAGAAAGTCCTTCCATAGAGAAATCTCTTTAACCTCCTTCCACCGAGATTTGAGCCTTCCATCTCATTATCATCTTTTCTTTTCATTGTCAATGTTAAAGGAGAAATGTTTGATAATTTTTTTGGCTAGTTCACCCCATGATTTTGTGCCATATTGAAGCTAAGAAAACCATTCAAGTGTAATTCCAATAAGGCTTCCCGAAAACAGTCTCATAAGATAGGTGGGGTTGTATGCGACATCTATGCACATCGTGGAAAATTCCCTTATGTGTTCGATTGGATTACACTTTCTGTTATACTTGGGAAAGTTTGGTATAACATACCCATGTGGGAAAGGTGTTATGTATAATGATTTGTCAAAGGGAAATGGGCCTAAGTTATTTTTTGAAAATTTCTCTTGTTAGACACTGCCATATTATCCATTTATGTTTGAAGGGCTTGCATTTGTGTCTACAGGATGCCAACTTGAGTTATTGATGTGCTAGTTGGATTGTTTGGGTCTATGTACATGTTTTGGAATCCAACGTTTTGTGACAGGTTTTGATTTGGGATTTGAGTGAATGGGTTTTGATTCAGAATATGTGAGAAAGGATTTTGACTTGGAATTTGTGTGAATGGGTTTTTATTTGACGTTGGTTGATTAAAAATGGGGACATTTTGCAAAGGAATGGGTTGGCTTACATGTTGAATGGAGAGTATGTTTCCTATTTGTGAGACCCCAATTTGTGGTATGGCATTAGTGATGTTGACGCTTGGTATTGCAGCTGTCTGAGGTATAGCACTAGTGTTGTTGATGCTTGGTATTGAATTTGTCGTGTTTGTGCCAACTTTAGGCCTTTTACTTCTAGTATGGGTACTGAAAGGATTTGATGATGATGCTCCAATGGTAAAATTTAGGCCTTGTGTCATGTTGGATGTACCAAATAGAGATGTGTGTACTGTTGGGGCACTCTATGTAGGTATTCCAAATGGTATAGTGACAGTTACTTGAGGTATAGTGGCACTAGTAGTTGTCGTATTTGTTCCTTGGGTAGATGCAGTTTGCAAGGTATGGATGTCAAATACAAGAGGTAACTTGGCACCTTCTACTCTACTAGAAATTTGGCTAAGTATCAATGCTGATCATTTGCTAGGTAGTCATCTACAAAGGAGGAAAACTCAAGGTCTTGTGCAATAGAATGTATGTCTCCAACATGAATGTGTCCTTGTGGGTCTCTAGTGACAGATTTCTCTAACAAAGTTTTGTGAGCTCTTAATGTGGATGATGGGGGATTTGAGAAGGGATTAATGAAGTCATTTGGATCGACCATCTTTTCTGTTTCTTTCCTTTTAGACCTTGTTTCAACCATGTAAGATAAGCTCAAAGTGCAAGTGATGCAAAAAATAAGTCTATGGATGGTATGATTCTAATCTATGTTTTTGGGATTTTCTTAGATATAAGGAAATGGATGCAACTATTTTTTTGGTATTTTCTTGCAAATAAGGAATGTCTAAAATGATGCTATCCTAGGATGACTGTATCTAAATATGCAAAATTCTATATGAGCTTCCAAGGTAATCAATTTTGGAAGACTCTAAAAGAGGTTACCAACCACCTAAAGTTTAACCAGGTTTCAATTTAGTTTTGAAAAGGAACCTTTGTAGGACTAGGAGAAAAAGATAAGGTGGGCTCCCAAACTAGACTAATGAGCTGGAAGGACTCATGTGTAGGAAAAAAGATATGATGAAAAATGACTAGGTTCAATGAAAATGTTCATTGAAGCAAGGGTTTATCCAAAAAATGGAAAGTTGGCCTATTATAAGACTAAAAATGATGATTTTCCTAAAATTTTAATCTATCTAAAGGTAATAAATATTCCTACGATGAAAGTAATATTTACAACTAGGATGCCTATTGCTATGGCTAAATGAAACCAAAAGGATGCAATCATGTAAAGTATGCACAAATTTTTTGGTTTATGTCTAAGGATCACTGTGAAAAGATAGCTTAGAGACTAGTTTGACTGTTTTAGTTTCAAACTGACAGTGAATTCTTGTTTTCTGGTATCAGGAAAATGCGGTTCAGTTTTATAGATGCGTTGCAGAAATTAGTAGATGTAGTTTTCTGGGTCATATGCGGGGTTTTTGGTAAACTATGTCTCGGGTCTGTGTCAGGTGGATGTGACTCAGGATTTTTCAGATGTGGTTTTTGGTCTTAGAGACTGTTTACTGGTAAAATATGGTTTGGGTCTATGATAGACAAATGTGTCTCAGGCTATCAGATGTGTCACAAGATTTGTCAGATGTGGGTTTTTGGACTCAGAGACTATGTATTGGTAAACAAGGTTTGGGTATGTGACAGGGCATATGCATCATTCCAGACTGCAGATGTGGCTCACTAGATTAGATGCATCATAGAGGGTTTCAAATGTAGCTTTCTAGTATCTAAGGTGTTAGCAGACTTGACATATGCAATTTGGGATATCAGATGCAGTTTGAAAATTGATAGATGTGGCTACCAGTAAACATATGTGACTCACTATGATAGATGTGGTTTACTGGTAAATGTGATGTGACTCCAATTTGACAATTGGGCGAAGCTCGGGTAAATTGCAAGTTTGATTGACTCCTATTTCTTGGATCAAATTTTGGCAAATAAAGACTATAAAAAAACAATGTGTTTCAAGTTTGACGAACATGAACATGTATAATTCTAGAAGACAAGTAGAATCCTAAGGCTGGCAGTGACAATATCTGTTGAGTTCTCACTTGGGTTTCCCAGCTGTGCTTATTCAAAGTGGATGATTAGAAGCTTGACCCCACTGGCTCCACTCCATGACGCTCACTTCTACAGGGAATCCAAGCTTCAGTTTCCATGAATCTCCCAGGGAAAACTTATCATCTCTACTAAGAACCACATGAATGTGAGATGGCTTCAGATGTCTGAACTCTTGCACCAGCAAACAAAAGGTTTTTGGTTAACTAAAAACAATTGGTTCGTAATAAGGGAACCCATTCAGGTGGCTATGCATGAGGCAAGATACAACAAAATTGTTTGCATAGAAAATATGCACTTGTAATCCTAAGTTCTCAATTAGGATTCACATTTGTATATCGGTTGAGAGTAGCTTGTCTAAAAAGCTTTGTTGCCAGTTTGAGTCACCTTGGGGTGAGTACTTTTTCCCACCAAGGAAGGCTCAATTTCTAGATTCAATAACTATTTCTCGTGCACCCAAGATCACACAAATGCGCAAGGGGAGAGGATACTTTAATTATTGAATCAGGTTTTAAACTAATAGATTGTGCAAAAACACCAAACACAAAAGACAGTGATTAATTTTAAGCCCTAATGACAATTTTCTAATCTAATTAGACAGTCTATTTCAAAATAATCTTCGACAATCGTTTTGCAAAACAAATTCATCAGTAGTTTGATATTTGTCTTCATCAAATCATCCTACACACACTTGTATGTATATTTGTCTTCTACACAATGTCTTGCAAACACTATGTTAACTCCTCAAGAACACACGTTGCAAATTCAAAATTAGTCGTAATGAAAACTACAATGAAAAATTCAAATTCGTAATTTGGATACCAAAATTTATACCAGTCTGATGCGTCGCACAAGGTCACAGATGCGTCATGGGTTTTATTAGTAAAATGTGTTGTGTAAGGCCATAGATGCGTCGGGGGTTGTCAGATGCATCACTTTACTCGTCATATGTGGCTCACAGGGTCAATTGCATCATTCTGTGCATCAAATGCGTCGAATGGTATGATACCTGCAAAAAGGAATAAAATTTCTATGGATTTTTGAGAAGATCATGACTTCATGTCGGGTTCACCAATGTAACACAGGGAAATAAGAGCAGAATAAAGCAACACAATGCAATAAACTCAAATGTAAACTACGCTAACAATAAATAACAATGGAAAAGATAAAAACATAAATAACAAAATAATCTCACCGAATGTCTAGGTAATTCCATGCATAACCTCAATTGTCCTCCATTTTTCCTTTGTATGATAATTTCCCTCAGATTTCTAAGTGTGCAAGTATAGCCTATGATAGTGTGATTCAACAAAACATCGAAGATTCAAATAATTGATTGCTTCCAAAAGTAATAAGATTTTGGGAGGAGTAAAAATGATGAAGGTCGGGCCAATTTATAGAAAAAGGGTTTTCGAATGACATGCTTAGATTAAAAGATAGACCAACGATTAAGATTGAAAGATTCAACATGCATTGATATTAGTGTCAGTAATAACACAAGTGATAAAGTATAAAAGGTGGGAATTAAGATTAAATAATAATTTAATCTTTAGTTGAAAGTGTTCGAAACTTAGAAGAATAATGATTGCATGTAAAGGATAAAGATTGAATAGAGGAAATAGTTTGTTTGAACACACGAATGAATGAATGAATTAAATAAATTTATTTAATTAATAAATTTTTGCATGCATAAGAATTAAAACAAGATAATTGACTGATTAAGACGGAGAGTTTATTCATCAGAGATAATCAAACATTAAATCAGGAGATAACTGACTAATTTAATTAAATCTCGACTTAAGTGGTAAATGAATAATTTGATAACTAAGCAAATATCCAATTATAGAAGAATATGTTAGTTTTAATTCTTTTTATGAATTAAATGATTATTTAATTCAACATTCAAAATTTGAGGATTAAATTAAATAAATGAATATTTATTTAATTGACTGGAGAAAAGGTTAAAGAATAATTAAATAATTAAAGTGATTATTTAATTATAGTCGAAAGTTGATAAGAGTAAATTAAATACTAATTTATTTAATTTTAGAAAGAGGATAAACTTAATTAACAATGTAATTAAATAAATAATATTTATTTAAGTAATCAGGATTGAATAAAGGTAAAATGAATTAATTAAATAATTAAACTTATTTAATTAATAGAGGACAAATGACTTTAAAAATATAATAAAATAATTAGGATTATTTAATTATGACAATGAAGGTAAGAATTATGAAGAAATTGAAGTCGCAGGCCTAGACCAATTTTTAGTGTCTACACCATACATCATCCACATTCATACATAAACATCTCATCCTACACCATAAACATGTTAGTCGCATATATCATAATCATCCAATGCATACATAAATATTATATCCATCAAATATCATATCAAGTATCATAATCATAAACATGTAATGCATCCCATCCTGCATCACAAATTGTTAGTCATGCATATCATAGTAAAACATATCCATCATAATCATAAACACATATACATCATGCATACATCTATATTAATCATCCATAACATCATATAAAAATAACATATGATTTGCTACCCAAAATCATCGATCATATATCATAATATTATCCACCATATACATATAGTCCATAATGTCCATCAAAGTCCATGACATAATAAAAAGGTATAATGACCATCACAGTCCATGACATAATAAAAAGGTAAAATTTCCATCCATGTCCATGGAATAATAAGAAAATATATGTACAAAAAATTATCATATGAATGGATGAATACAAAGAATGAATGAATCAAAATTTGTACATCAACTCTCCATATATATACACTGCCACTTGCATATCTGTCAAAACTGGGGAACTTGTCATAGACAAGACCACAAAGAGCCTATCCTTCTTGAAAGATATGGAACAAAGACAACCTAAGGGGGAATTCTAAATTACATGGCAAAGGTTGGCTTTCGTTCAATCCCAAGTCTCCGATAACTAGGTCATGGTTGCAGTAGGGTCACTCTCGAGTACTAATGTGATATTGTTGTTAATCTCAAAGGGACTATGGTTATTTCTAGCTTTGGTAAGAATCATAAGCATTTCACACAAAAATTTCCACTTCATTCATAGAATAACATCATGAAATCAAAAGATTTTACAATAATATTTCATGAACAACACAAATTCTTTGCTATCACTTAAGTAGATTTAGCATTAAGCATTCAACAAATTTATGGAAAACAAAATATTTTCAACAAAATTTCTTCCATTCATTTAAATTTTGGAATATTTTCAAAATATTTAAGCATATATTCTAAAACAAAACATAAAAAATACTGAAAATTAAAAGTTTCTCCTGGTTATTCTCCATGGATGCCCCAAAGAATTAATTAAAATAGAGAAAAATGCTTTATACTTCACCAGATTGCTTCACAATTACATATAAAACGGTGCAAGCTTTTAAAGAGAGGCGTTTCATTTCTAGACACGAGTAGGTTCTTTGTGATGCACCCTTAAACGGCAAGTAACATAGTCTTGTTCAATCAACTAACAAAACCAACTAGAAAAGATACTAAGATAGGTAGCTATCTAACAAGATCTAATATTAATTAATGTCTAAGTGTATACAAAGTTTTACTCAGAATGGTTCAAAAAATAGTAAAAAAGAAAAAAAATTAAAAGTTTATGCTCCTTCGACATCCACAAATTCTGAACTTAAAAAAAAAGAGAGTATCCTCTAGCCTTTTATAGAACACAAGGCTCAAACAGGATAAGACAATTACATGAGAGGAAATCTAAGGGACCAATCTTGTCAAGGCACATTGAATGTTGTGACCAATAGGAGAATTGTAAATGAAGTCAATGGAAGTCAACTCCAATCACTCATTGAAGCTCTTCGGGTGTTGATATGGAATCTTCGCCAGGATGATACTTCAAATCATGATAATGTGTAGGGGCTTCCCATACATTCAAAATGATAAGGTAGAATTTTTTCCCCCTAGAATTCACTTGGCTCTGGTTCTATCACTCTCAGGAATGGGCTCTCCAAGAATAGACATTTGCTTCCACTGCATGTGAAATACCGAGATCCTCAACATTCAGGTGGACTCAAAACCTTCTCCATTATAATCTCCCAGAGTAATCAAACTAGACTGAAAATTATTCTATCCATGATTCAAGTTTTCCTAACCATCCATTCCTGAGCTTTGCATCACAATCTGCACCTCCTGCAATCACAAATTCCATACATTAAATCCCCTTTTAGAAAAAAATCATTTATAGCATCTCATGTAAATAAAACCATTATTCAAATGTTAGTACACAAATCTCATAATCAACACGCCTTTCAAAAAGAATATCATGAATCCTCATACACACACACACACACACACACACACACACACACACACACACATATATATATATCGGATTACTGAGATCATTAGATAAATTTAAAATTCTAGCATTTTACTTCACATTGCAACCCGGTACCCAGTACCCGATATTCAACTTTACCCACTTACTTTCTCGAACCTTGGTTATACCGAAACTCCATTATACTAGAATGCTTCATACCAGACCACCTTATACTAGACCAGAGCATTCCGCTTGAACTTACATTACCTTTTTCCTTTCACATTTTTCTGGTACCTGGTTCCCGGTGCCCAAAACACTTACCTTAAGAATTACTTTTATTATCAATCAAAGATTTTCTCTTTTCACTTCTGGTGATCTTCCAATTTGCTATTTCCTTCCATAAGAGTTATATTTTTTTACTTGGGTCCCCAAGTATTTTCAATCTTGGGGCGTGTTGTGAGACCACACAACAACTTGCAACCAATAAAACAAAATTTAAACCAAACTTGAAATTAAATCACCAGTTGTAAATTAAAACTTATGCATATTTTAAAACAATAACTTCTACCTTCACCTAGAATCTAGCATAAAGAAGTAAAACTTCATCAGAAACATCTATGTGTGCTCTGATTAATTCCAATTTTCAGAACTTAGTAAAAAGAATAAGTTCATTAACATTGAACTACATAATATAGTAATCCTCCAAAGCCAACCAGGGATAGAGCCTTGCTGCCAGTCAAGCGTCCATAGCCCCGACAAGGTTATCTCTGTAATTCCCCCAAACATAGCTCTACTGCTAGTCAGGTGTCCATAGCCCCAGTAGAGTTATTTGGATAGCCTAAAGAGTTGATATCTTTTTTTTTTGATATATCAATGATAGCTCATTTTTCACTTTTGATATTTCAATAATAGCTCATTTATCAACTTGCAAGCTCAATGGAGCACCACTATTAGGTTGTGAATTACAGTGGTAGCGAAGGTTACTTTTTTATTTTTCATTCAATGTAAATCCCTTCATCAATTCACTACTTCCCCAAAACTCATTTAACGATTCCCTATAGGTGTGTGTGTTTCCAGCTAAATTTCACAAATTTATTCCAAATTCTAGCTAACTGTAGCATGCTATTTGGTTAAAAAATATGCATAAATTAAAATTTAGCAACAAACAACTTAATCACCAAATTTAAATCTAAATTTATAAACACCAATTACCACCCTTCCGATTAAATTTTATGGCAACTACTAAAATTTCTGCTAGCTATTTCGACTTGATAGCGCTACACTTCATTAATGGATAAAAAATTATCATAATTACCTTGAAACACGATCACATTATTATGCATTAAATTTGCACGCCTTATTCAACATGTATTATCTCTTCAACTTACTCAGGTGATGATGTGTATTTCCTTGCCAGCTTCATTTCCCTTTGCATTCCGCACACATAACACCTCCATAATTAATACAACTCTTTTAAACAATTTGAAATGACCATTATTAATTTTGAAATCTTCAACTTGCTTGATTCACAATCTCCGTACTGCTAAAATTTGAAGCAAATTTCTACCAGATATGTGTAAAGAATTAATTTGATTTAACCTTTTAACTCTAAAGATTATTATCCAACTGCCACCTCACTTCCAATTTCCCAAAAAATATAATTTTCTCAAGGCAACTATGTACCACAACTTTCTTACATCTCTCTATAAATTCATACATTTCTTCTTGAATTCTCCACACTTTTCCTTTTTTCTCTTTCCTACTTGTTTATGCAACTATGTTATGTGTCTTTGAATTTGATTCTTAACCATGGATTCTCCAATTTTCTTAGGTTTTTCTTGTAGAATTTTTTTTTTCTTAGGGAGCATCACATCTCAAAGGCTTGAAAAGGTCTTCTTCATTAGAACTTCTAGTTTCACTATGCCAAACTTATGCTTAGTCCTTGGGGAAAGATATGTTTCATCCAACTGCTACTTTCATTTTTACTTTGATATAGCTTCTCACTTTGTAGCGTCACTTTTGAACAATGGGTTGCCTATTGAAGACGTTCATGTTGCTGCCAACTTGATAGTGAAACATAAATTCTTGGAGAATCTAGATACCATTTCAGCTGTTGCACATCTGACCATTAGGATTCCCTCCATGGATGATATTCCTCAGTTCTTGGAACATGGGGAAGTGGTTTCACTTCATCCTTTTCTTATTGATCTCCATATCGAAGAATTTGAAGCTCATCGAGAACTCACCTACATAGGGTATTTAGCCCTGATGGAAGAGGTGTCCCACATCGACTAAACGACTACTATTGTCTACAACTTTTCTCATCATCTTTTTGACTCTCCTTTTTTTTTTGAACAAGGATTCCAATATCTGATGTATATATGTGATATACACGCATATATATATATATATATCTTTTAATACATTTTCAAAGCATGTTTTATTGTGTATGGCTTTATTATTTCTCTTTCTTAGTTCAATTTTACAAATGTTTTAAATTCACTCTCATGCGTAAGATACATTTAAGCAGAATTTGTTAATGTAGAGGCCAAACAAAAGAAAAGAACAAAAAATGAAGAAAGAAAAAAAAGCAAGCACAAAACCCTTCAAAAAAAGTAGACTAACCCTAACTACCCTAACTCTAACATAGCAAAAGATTAATTCTAATAAAGCAATTTACTTCAATTTCTATGGCTATTTCTTCTATAGTTTTGGTACGAATTACAACAGGTTTGTCTTTAAATTCACTTATCAACATTTTCAATATTCTACTATAACAATGAATTATCTTAATTTTTTTGCATTTAAACATCATAAATTAAAAAGTGTACTTACCTATAATTTGGCTCAAATGTATGAAAAAAATCTCATTAGAGACCGATTGCACGCATTTCGTCTGATGCAACCATATTGTACCTTCCTCCAGCCCTAGTCCATTTCCATGAACGACTGCATTTATTTCTCTGCTTCCTCCTCTGAAAATCTTCATACTTCGGCCCTATTTTCACTTTACATTTCATTAGACCAAGATACATCACTATTTATATTGCTATCAGAGAGAGAAAAAGTAAAAACTTGATATTCTACATCTTGTATAAAATCAGGTAAATGTCTTTTTATAGTTTGTGAATTTACAGCTTGAAGCACAATACACGCGTTTCCCACTCGATTTTCCCATTCCATCTCATTATCTATGTT
>VDFB02177677.1:0-13505 GCA_007258455.2 Sequoia sempervirens | reverse complement strand
GATGAAACTATGCAAATTAACCTTATATTTATACTTAAGATTTAATCTCAAAACTCAAATAATACAAGCCAACATCAGATCTAGGATTTGAAATCACTAAAATCCCACCAAGAATATGCTCAAAAAGGGGTATCCGAAGTTAAGGAGGACTCATTTGCCATAGGGAAAATGGGTCCTAACAAACTAAACTAGGACATGCTTCGGGGATATGAAATAGCATGCCAAAAGGGGGTCCTAGGACCCAAGAAGGACCCATTCACCAAGTGGTGAATGGGTACTAGGTCACTAGCCTAAGACTCAAACCTTGCCAAATTAAGTGTTATGAAATCTTATTAATGTTTTTCAGGCTTTATCCCTTGGAAAATGTAATAAATAAGGCTTGGATTTGAATTTAAGGGGGAAATTAAGCTCTAATTAACCTCAATTAATTAATAAATTGCTAGATTAGTGTGAAAGTGTAAAGAAACACTTTACAACACCCTAAATAAGGCACAATTAAGTCCATTTAGTCTAAAAAGGGTCCTAGACTTAATGTGTATGTGTAAAACACATTACAACACTAAATTAGGGCAACATTAGGGTCAATTATTGTTAATTATTCTGAATTAAGTAAGGAAAAGGGATACTTTTTCATTACTACATTTTGCTCCCACTTTAGTGAGAGTATGACCCCATGTCAAACTCACACTAAATTAGATATTCAAGACACTTATGTATGCAACAATAACAAAGATACTCAATCATACACTATCAAAGAACAAGAAAAATGAAGGAAAATAAGGGATCAAGCTTCGACTGTTCCAACAGAGTGTGGAACAAAGATGTTTATTCGATAAAATGATCAAGCTTCGACAATCTGTCCAACACAATGTGGACTAGGTTTAGGCTATTTGTTTAAAAATGTTTACAAGCGTAACACGATTTCCACTATGAAAATGACACGTGCTCTCTCTCTCTAGGGTAGTGGAATCTCAGGCCATCCACTAGGTGAGTATCCTGAAATGGTGGAAAATGAGAGAATCATATTAGGCTTCCATACCATATTAAAGTTATCCTCCTTACAATTTCAATAAGGCACCACAATGTTAAATGCTTATGAATATTATGTCTATAGATTTTTGTTCAAAGGGATCTCGCTTCATGTAAGGTCTTCTTCTTAGGGAACACCATGCATAATGTCTCCAAGAGAGGAGAAGTCAAGAGTATAAGATTTCCCCTTATGAGATGCCTCATTTTGCATCATGCCACTAAGGGAAATTCATACGCTTAGACATATCACACTCTTGGAGGACATCAAACCTAATGACACCATCAAGAAAAGGACACATCACAAGAAAATCACACCATGAAATATTCAAAATGTCAAAAGATGTCATCGATGTATGCCCCCACTTTAAAGTGGTTGCTAACACCATTGTTGTGAGCAACTGATTTAAAGTAGCGAATGTTTTCTACCAAGACATGAAAGCTTTCCTTGAGAAACCCTATGCGAAGTCATATGTTTTCAAAATAAAGCTAAGTCATAAAAAAAGGAGGGAGGGGTTACCCCAAAAATACAAAAGGGATCTATGGATTCAGTGTCAGGATGTCTTTGCTACAATGTTTTCAAAGAGCTCAAAAATTTCATAATTCACCAAATACTTATAAAACTAGAAGAATGACACGTAGAGAGTGAAAACAAAGAAAAATCCTTCGAGTCAACATGGAAGAGACCTAAATGTCTCAACGCCTTGCGTCATCCCTAAAAGGAAAACACAAGACAATATTAAAAAGCATAAAATGTTTACAACATAGAGAAGAATGTAGGTACATATAGAGGAGTGCACCAAAAGAGAGATACATCAAATGAAATTAAAAAGCCCATTCTTCTTTATGTTGTAAACATTTTATCCTTTTTCATATTTTCTTTGTTTTCCTTTTGGGGATGACGCAAGGCATCGAGACATTTAGGTCTCTTCCATGTTGACCCAAAGTATTTTTCTTTGTTTTTTCTCTCTATGTGTCATTCTTCCAGTTCTATGATTATTTGGGGAATGATGAAATTTTTGAGTTCTTTGACAACATTGTAGCAAAGAAATACTAACCCTAAATCCATAGATCCCTTCTATAGTTTTGGGGGTAACCCCTCCCTCATTTTTCATGAGGTAGCTTTATTTCGAAAACATATGACTTGGGATAGGGTTTTTCAAGGAAATCTCTCATGTCTTAGGAGAAAACATTGGCTACTGTAAAGCAATTTCTCACAACAATGTTGTTAACAAGCACTTTAAAGTGGGGGTATACATCGATGACATCTTTTGACATTTTGCATATTTCATGGTGTGATTTTATTGTGATGTATCCTTTTCTTGATGGTGTCATTCAGTTTCATTTCCTCCAAGAGTGTGATATATCTAAGCGTACAACTTTCCCTTAGTGGCATGATGCAAAATGAGGCATCCCATAACTGGAAATTTTATACTCTTGAGTTCTCCTCTCTTGGAGACATTATGCACGATGTTCCCTAAGAAGAAGAACTTACACGAAGCAAGATCCCTTTGAACAAAAACCTATAGACATAATATTCATAAGCATTTAACATTGTGGTGCCTATTGAAGTTGTTAAGAGGATAAATTTAATATGGTATGGGAGCCTAATATGATTCTCCCTTTTGCCACCTTTTTAGGATACTCACCTAGTGGACGACTTGAGATTCCACTACCCCAAAGAGAGAGAGTGTGTGTTGTTTGCATAGTGAAAATTGTGTTCCGATTGTAAAAGTTTTTAGAAAAATAGCCTAGAACTGGCCTACATCGCATTGGACATACTGTCAAAGCTTGATCCTTTTCTCGGATAAACAGTCATGTTCCACACCATGTTGGAACAGTCAAAGATTGGTCCTTTATTTCCTTTATTTTTCTTGGTCTTTGATAGTGTATGATTGAGTATCTTTGTTATTGTTGCACACATAAGTGTCTTGAATGTCTACTTTAGTGTGAGTTTAACACAAGGTCATACTCTAACTAAAGTGGGGGAAAATTTTAGTAAAAGAAAAGTATCCCTTTTCCTTAATTAATTTAGAATAATTAATAATAAATGAGCCTACTATTGCCCCGATTTAGTGTTGTAATGTGTTTTACACATTCACATTAAGTCTAGGACACTTTTAAAACTAAATGGACTTAATTGTGCCTTATTTAGGGTGTTGTAAAGTGTTTCTTTACACTTTCACACTAATCTGTGGCTTTATTAATTAATTGAGGTTAATTAGATCTTAATTTTCCCCTTAAATTCAAATCCAAGCCTTATTTATTGCATTTTCTGAGTGATAAAGCCTAACACTAATTAATAATACTTCATAAAACTTAATTTGGCAAGGTTTGAGTCCTAGGCTAGTAAACTAGGATCCATTCACCACCTTGTGAATGGGTCCTTCCTGGGTCCTAGGACCCCCTTTGGCATGTTATTTCATATCCCTGAAGGATGTCCTAGTTAAGTATGTTAGGACCCATTTTCCCTATGATGAATGAGTCCTCCTTAACTTAGGACACCCCTTTTTAACATATTCTTGGTTGGATTTTAGTGATTTAAAATCCTAGATCTGATGTTGACTTGTGTTATTTGAATTTTGAGATTAAATGTTAAGTTAAGTATAAATATAAGGTTAATTCACATAGTTTCATCTAAGCCTTCAAGTATTCAAGCACTATAGAAAAATTATAATCAAGATAGAATTTCAAGAGAATTTCAAAGGTATTCAAGGGTATATTATTGAAGTTTATTGCAGCAATAAAAGGTCAAATCATCATGTCAAAGGCATAGTGCATCATGCATGTTGTTGAGCTAATGTGTTGATATAGCATTAAAGATCCAATTCAAGCATTATTTCACATCCAAATTCAAGATCAAGATCTACATTCCTTAAAGCAAGTTCATGCTAGATTGTTAATTTATCATCCAAAACTTCATCCAAGGTATCATTATTTCATGTTTCAATGTTTCATCATAAGGTTTAATTATCGAAACATGATTTGAACAAGGAAAACCCCTATTCCGTAACAATCAACATTTTTTCTTCTCTCCTAATGTGTGATTGCAGATTTTAGGTTGAAGATCAAGTGGAGAACAAAAGTTGCAAAAAATTTCAAAGTTGCAAAGTTGTAAAAGTTGTCATCTTTATTGCAAAATCACATAAAGTACTCTACAAGATTTATTTTTGACTTTCAAGAGTTGAACACCTAGGATTTGGGAGTCTAGACATTGAAGAATAGGATTCCAAAATTGATTTTCCATTACCCTAGCAAGGACCCATTCACCACTGGGTGAATGATTCCTCAGTGAGGCCCAAAACAATACTTTTTCAAAAAGGTAAACATCATTTCAACATCCTAAAACCTTCCTTTTCTGTTATAATAGTTATAGGTTTGTTTTCTAATTTTATTATGCATTTTTACCTTCATAATTGAGTGAAACATCAGCAAAAAAAATTGGGTCTCATCCATTTCGATCAACAATCTCATTTGGGTGAACCCTTTATCTATGTTTCACCTACAATTTTTCATACTCAAACACACTAATACTAAATTATGTTGTTAGTTGAACAGAGATGAGATATGCATGCCATGAATATATTATTAAAAAATAGATGTTTCAAAAGTATTGTTTCAAACACAATATGTTTATTAACTTACAATTCAAAACGTAATTCAACCCATGCATTTTAAAATTGTGTATAGTGGTTTGCATTTGCAATAGAAAACAAGTACTATTGGGTAAATTGGATATAGTTTTCCATAGTATAGGTTAAGCAAAATATGGTTTGTTTTGGGTACCCTCAATTGAAGTCCATGTTACAAATCGTAGTGTGTTTTGAAACCTACAATTTTTTATACCCAAACACACTGTCATGAGATTATGTTTTTATTTCAAATGGGCACCTAGATATGTATAGTTATGAATATCTTATGACAAATGGGAGGTTTCAAAACATGTTTTGTTTCAACAAATGTTATTTTTTTCAACCTAAAATTCAAAATATACCCAACCTATATATATATATGTAGGTCTACATTTCAAATAGCAATAACATAATTGTTCCTATTACACAGTAATTTGCATATGTTTTCCATAGTAGAAATTAAAATACATGGTTTTTTTATACCATGTGAATTGTAGGTCATAAATCAAAGTATGCTTTGAAACCTATAACTTTTTACACCAAAACACATTGTCATGAAAAGATGTTATTTTAAATGGACACCTAGATTTGTATAGTTATATATATATATATATATATATATATATATATATATAGACATATATATGTGTGTGTGTGTGTGTGTGTGTATTTCAAATAGCAACAACATAATTGTTCCTGTTATTAGTAAATTGCATATAGTTTTCAATAGTAGAGGTTATAAATCATAATGTATTGTGGGTAGCATGTGAAGTGCTAGTTATAAATCATGGTGTGTTTTGAAACCTAAAATTTTTCATACCCAAACACACTCATGAAATGATGTTGTTATTTGAAATGGGCACATAGAAATGTATACTTATGTTCAATTATTATGAGAAATAAGAGGTTTCAAAACGTGTTATATTTCAAAAGTGAGTCACTAATTAATTGACTAATGCAGATGGTAGCTTTTTATATGCCACAAAAAAAATCAACTTTAGATCTAAGTGAGAACAAAGTTTGTATGCCCCCACTTTAAAGTGATTGCTAACACCATTTTTGTGAGAAATATATTTTAAAGTAGAAGGCATACATCAACACTCATATTTCTTTGTGTGATTTTCTTTATTCTTGTGATGTGTCTTTTTCTGTGTGGTTTCATTGGGTTTGATTTCCTCTGAGAGCATGATATTTCTTTGAATTGTCCTCTCTCGAAGACGTTAGTCATGATATTACCTAATAAGAGACCTTACATGAACTAAGAAATGTCCCATTGAACAAAAACCTTTACTTGCATGTTGTTCATAAGTGCTTAACATAACACAGTTTGTTAGGCCTTGTGAAGATTGAAGTTTCATGTTTTGGCAACCTATTGAAGTTAACAGAGGGATAGGTTTGGTATGGTTAGTACGATGAGAAGTCAATGTAGAGGCATGGATTTCTCATATTATGGTGAGAAGCTGACATAGAGGCATGAATTTCTCACTAAGCCACCCATTTGGAAAAATTACCTAGCGGATGCCTCAAGTTCCACTACCCCAGAGTGAGTGCACATTTTGGATAAATAACGTAGATGAAAGTTGAGGCTTGATCCACACCTTTTTATTTATTTATTTATTTTCTTTCTTTTAGTCTTTGGAATCATATTCAATTGTGTATCTTATTGTTGCATATCATACACTTTGTGTGTGTCCCTTTGTGCTTATGTTGGTTTGATGTAGGATCTTGGATCCTAGGGGCTTGACCACACCCTTGATATGTTTCATCTTATACCAGCCACATTGGTACACTTGGATCCCTCTTGAATGTCTAATTTAGTGCGAGTTTGAAGAAATTTCCTCCTCTCACTAAAGTGGAGACTAAATATAGTGTTGAAAAAAGTATCCCTTTTCACACTTAAATTGGTAATAATTAAAATTAAAATTAGCTTAATTATGCCTTAATTTAGTGTTGTAATGTGTTTTAAACATTCACATTAAGTTTAGGACAATTCTTAATAAAATGGACTTAATGGTGCCTTATTTAGGATGTTGTAAAGTGTATATTTACACTTTCACACTAATATAGTGTTGGATGTTGTGGTTGTGTTGCTGACATGTGGTTGTCATTGATGTCAACACTATTATAATTAGTGCATTTGAAGTTGTATATGTCGAGGAAATTGGGAAAATTGTAATGGAATGAGTTGCAGGTTGTCAGTGGTGAAGTGATGTTTTTTCTGTCAGTGAGTTTCGTACATTGTTGATAAGAGGTCATGGACAAAATGGTTTCTTGTTGATTATATCTAGTTTAACCACATTGAGTTTCAAAGATCCGTGTGAAGATTTAATTGAGTTATGAATATTTGTATTTTGACAATTTTTTTGTTACTTCAGTTTGTGTTCCTAAATAAAGATTATGTAATTTCAGTTAGTTCAGTTGCCATGGATGCTTCTCTAGTGATTCATGATGCTTTTGGATGTTTCTATATCATGTCCTATCTATGTTACATGTCCATGTTGATCATTGTGCTCACGATCTGAGATTTTCTCTTGAGTGTTCATGTTTTTCATGTTCTTGGCCGACAAGGTGTTGAAGCGTGTTGTGGATCTTCAAGGAGAAATTAATTGAAGTGTTTTTGTGTTGGATATGTTGATTTGGGTCTTCACTATGTTGTGGAAAACCTTGGTTGATTCGCATTGAAAATTATCTATTGTTTTGGGCCGACATTTTGTATTCATTTTATTATTTCTTTGTGGCCGACTTGTAGCAATGTAATTTCATGTTGCGGATATATAAGAGTGATTGTTTATTCAACTTGGAGTGATCTAGAAGGTGTGCTTGTGTATGATATGTGTGAATAATTTCCTAATCATTTGAAGGCAGAGCAGAGTGTGAAGAAGAGTGAAGAAGAGTGAAGAAGTCTTCATGTGCTTAATCGGAACTGTAATCAGGAATTAGCAGATGCTATTTTCTTAGTTCAAAATCTAGATGGTTGTAATCTAAATCTCTATAAGACAGGAAGTGTTTCTTTTCTCTTAATTGAGCAAAGGGAGCCTTGTGGTAGTGTGCCCAATGCATGTGCATTCCCCATTTATTCTTCTTATACTTTTAATAAGGTATAATCTTGTGGACTCATCTCCACTCAAGGGTTTTTCCCCAATAGGGGTTTCCAAGCACAAAAAAAATATTGGTTTTTGTAAGAATTGGCTATGAAGGTAGCCACCCAAGATCTAGAGGCCTAATAGAAAGCACAAAAGAGAGAAAATAATATGACAAGAATAAACTGTATTCAATGTCAATAATATGAGATGATAGAATGGTACAATAATTACATAGGAGACCCCTTGGTTATATAGCCAAGGTGAGAACATAGGAGGGCATAAGATTATAACAAGTGTCATAATCTTATGACACATGTGACAATGAAGAGCACAATTCCATCTAAAGTGGAAAAGGATAATGTGATAATCTCCACAAAAGGTGGAGAGATAATCACATGATGTGTCCACAAAAGGTGGAAGTGATGAGGTATGAGATGTCAAGTCCACAAAAGGTGGAAAATCTCCAACAACCTCCTATGTGGTCCCTAAGTAAACTTAACTAAGGTGTAATTATGACCTAGGACAAGGTACAAGACATTTAATTACACCAACACCCCCCCTTAAGTGCAACTTAGGGAGAATGTACACAAATGCAAACAATGCAAGATGGGTCCTGGCTACTAAACCATGTTAGGTACCCATGTACACACAATGCAATGAAATCTCTCACAAGTGGAGTAAAGATAGAAAAACCCAGTGGGAAAAAACTACCCCCAAAAGAGAGATGAAATACAAAAAGCTATGAACATAGCATGAGAAGGAAAAAACCCCATGTGAGGAAAAAGTCCCCCCCATACAAGAGAAGAAGAGAGAAAAGGTAGCCCCCCTTCAATGTACAATGATCAACCATGGAAGATGCTCGAGAAGGAATGAAGAAGCTGCTCCAAAACTGTCGAACAACGTTCCTCCCCTTGGGAAGAAACAATACCAAAGGTGCATGAATGAAGACTCCCCAATCCACAAGTGAAGAAGGAAGAACCCTCAAGATGTAAGAAGTCTCTGAAATCTGCTCAAGTGTCCCTGTGTCGATGCTAAAAGATGCCTTCTCCAAACCGTGTGAAGTTGCAATGTAGTCATCTCCTAGAATTTGTGAGAAACCCTTTGCAACAACACTCTTATCTGCTAAAAAAGACAACTCAAGATCTAGCAAGGATGTAGGTAGAACATACTCCAAAGATGATGTCTCCTCAAAAGAGAAAGTGGCCTCCTCCAACTGTTGTAAAGATGCATCCACAATCACATCAACCTCGAAAGACTGATCATGTAGAGGAGGGTCAGAGTGTTCCCTCGCAACAACTGAAGAAGAATCGCCTTCATCAAAGAGAAGATGTAGATAATCAAGTGTGTCTCCCAAGTCTGAAATGTAGGACTCCACAAACAAACTGCCAATGTCTGTCAAGTAGTCATCCCATGAAGCTGCTACTGGAAGACAAGGTATACACTGTTGCACTGAATCACAAGGTACTGAAACTATCAGAACACAAGTGTCATCAGGTACATCAGTCAATGTAGGAGATGGAGTATCATCAATAGGTTCAAGAACCTCAGGAGTAGAGAGCACTCCAAGATTCAAGTAACCATACTCAATCTCATCAAGTGTGTCCACACTAGGGTGAACCGAATCATCAATAGGAGCAAAATATGAGAAGGTGTAGAACCGAGAACGATCATCAACCTCCCCAACTGCAACAAGAGCCTTGCTATGCAAATCCCGAACAATGACAGAATCTGGTGTGAACTCTACACTCTTTCCTGTACCACTATGTGTAATCTCATAGATGGAGAGGATATTCCTTGACAAAGTAGGCACACATAGAACATCATTTAATGTTCCACCTTCAACGTCAATAGAACCCTTCCCACAAACTTCCAAAGAAGTGTTGTTTGCCATCAAAATGGGTGGTGAAGAACAAGAATCAAATGAAGAGTACATATCCTTGCACGAAGTCATATGATGCGAAGCTCCTGAATCAAGGATCCACTGATCTGTATTGGAATCTGCAAAAGCAAGAAATGCTTGCCCCTTATGTTTATCATGTTGAGATGATGAAGAAGGAGATGAGCTAGATGTTGTTGCCATGAGAGTTGTTCCTTTTCCCTTAGAAGAAGTGGAAGGAGATGATTCCTTCTCTTGATATGCAGTTGGCAATTTGATGTTGTTCTTCTTAAGGATGTGTTTCAACTCATCAATTTGCTTAACATGACAACGATGCTCATCATGACCAATCCTTTTGCAATATGCACATGTTGGTTGCTCCCTCTTACTTGAATTGTTGTACTTCTTTGAAGAAGATGATGTTGATGAGCTTTGTTGTGGAGGAGTGGATTGTTTGTTCTCTCCTTGTGGCTTTGGCGAAGATTTCTTTTGGTCTTTTCCTTTTCCTTGCTTATTGTTTCCATGATTGACCACCAATGCTCTTGAAGTTGAAGACTTGAGAATGCCCATTTTCATCAACTTATTTTGCTCAAGAATCAAAAGATCTGTGAGAGCCTCAAAAGATGGTGTTTTGAAGTTGCTTATTGTCAATCTTTGAGTTTGAAAACTTGAAACAAAGGCTGAATACTCAACTGGAAGTTTATCTAACAAGTTGAAGACCAATTGATCATCCTCTTTTTCAATACCACAATCTTTTAGTTGTGCTCTTAATTCATTTTCCTTAGTGACATAATCCTAAATTGTATCAAAATCTTTGGGATCAAGGCTTAAGAGATCATGTTCAAGTTTGTATCCCTTAACCTTATCAACCTTACCATACAAAGCAGCAAGTTTATCCCAAGCTTCCTTAGCTGTATTACATTTATCAACATGGAAAATGAGATCATCTGAAATGAACTTCCTTAATGTACCCAATGCCATAGAAGTTTTGGTGAGCCAATCCATATATGCTGTTGGATCTGCCTTAGGATCTGAAGGTGTAGTTATGGTTCCATCAATGTAGTGAATTAAACCTTTTCCATTAGTTTACTCCATGCACGTACTTTCCAAGTACCATAATTATGTGTAGTTAAGAGTGGAACTTTAGATGAACCCATGATGGAATACAAGAGCACAAGAGAGAAAATAGGAACAATCACACAAGATACACCCCCCCAAATTCACTCAATCAAAGTACCCCCCCACAAATAGATCATTTTGGCACTTTATAATGTAGTGCGTGTACAATATGCCACTTGCAACTTGGCTAAGTGGGCTTATGATTTCTGATTTACAACTTGCCAATAAAGAGGCTGATAATAGACTAGAACAAATAAGCAAAGACCTAAATCCAGATCTATGCAATACAAGTGCCAAATAGGCCAAAAAAGACCATATGCTGAAAGTACAAAATCCACTCAAGATCACTTCAAAATGATTGCAGATTCAAGAAGTAGACAAAAAATCATGCACTTTCAAAAAAAACGGCACCTGAAAAGGAGTTCATATGAGCCTGAACGAAGCCTCTGAAGTTGCAAAAATAGTGACAAGACAGGTACAGTCATGAGAAACTGAAAATTCTGGAAAATCTGTGCACCAAAATCAGAAACCGAGTACACCACTGTGAAGTACACGAAAAATTAGCCCATATCAAAAAAAATTGCTCGAAAAAATGAGCAAAAATGAGCAAGATCCGAGCTCCCCAAGTCCGATTTGATGTGAAAAAACCTAGCTACATCTCAATCCGGAAATAGCCTCCCAAATGCAATGGTGGACTTTAGATTTGGCGTGATGCTCCAAAATGTTGCAGCAACATAGATCTCTCCAAAATGGTGATCCATAGACGCCCAATAGCTGCAGTAAGACTTTGGACCTAATTTTGTTAGAATTGGCTATGGATGCCACCCAAGATCTATGGACCAAATAGAAAGCACAAGAAGAGAGAGAAAGATTATGACAAGAATAAACTGTATTCAATGTCATTAATATGATATGCTGATTATGATTGATTACAAATGAGAGAGACCCCTTGGTTATATAGCCAAGGTGAGAACTAGAAGGGCATAAGATTATGACAAGTGTCAGAATCTTATGACATGAGACAACTAGTAAAACTTATCACTCCACCAAATATGGAGAGATAATCACATGATGTGTCCACAAAAGGTGGAAATGATGAGGTGATGACATGTCAAGTCCACCAAAAAGTGGAAATTCTCCAACAACCGCCTATGTGGTCCCTAAGTAAACTTAACTAAGGTGTAATTATGACCTAGGACAAGGTACAAGATATTTAATTACACCAACACCCCTTAAGTGCAACTTAGGGAGTAGCGAATTATTATGCAAATGACACAAAGATGCAAAGATGGGTCCCGGCTACTAGGCCATGTTAGGCACCCATGTACAAACAATGCAATCAATGCAATCTCTCACAAGCGAGGAAAGGGAGAAAACCTCATGGGACAAAACTCCCCCTCAAAAGAGAGATGAAATACAAAATAGAAATGCTCTCAGTGAAGAATGAGAAGGTAAAAACCCCATGTGAGGAAAAAGACCCCCCCATAAGAGAGAAGTAGAAGAGAAGCAAGGCAGCCCCCCCTCAATGTTGAGTCTCCTGCAAGAATGGTAGAAGCTCGACATTGAATGCTGAAGATGATCCAATCTCGCCGAACAACGTTCCTCCCCTTAGGAAGAAACAAAACCAAGGATGTATGCAGGATGTCAAGATGTATGATGTGCGATGATGTTGTCTCTGAAGCATGCCCAAGTGTCTCCATGTCGATGCAGAAAGCTGAACCACTCCAATCAGGTGTTCTAGGCCACACTGTTGAAGAGGAAAACCCAACATCTAGTAGAGATGAATGTAGAGCACTATCCAAAGACAAGGATATCCCCTCTGAAGACAAAGAAACCTCCTCCAAGTGTTGTCCAAAAGAATCCACACTCACGCCAAACTGTGAAGAATGATCATGTAGAGAATGAACAAGAGGGTCAAGGTGTTCCCTCACAACAACTGAAGAAGGTTCATCTTCATCAAAGAGAAGATGTATGTCATCAATGGTGTCCTCCAAATCAGAAAGATGAGACTCCACAAACAAGTCTGAAATACCTGTTAGGAAATCATCCAAAGTAGCCATATCTGGAAGACAATGTATATTCTGCTGCACTGAATCACTAGGAGCCAAAACTGTTGAATTGCAAGTATCATCAAGTACAACAATTGATGGAGGAGATGAAGTGCATGGCTCAAGGAATGGATCTGATGTGAGTATGCCAAAGTTCAAAAAGCCAAATGTCTCCTCAGAATCATAGTTGTGATCAACAGCCGAATGAACAAAGTCATCATCAGAAGCAAACTGTGCAAAGGAATACAACCGAGATGAATGATCAACCACCCCAGTAGCAATGACATCTCTAGTCTCCAAGTCACGAATGATAACAGAATCAGGAGTGAACTCCATAGTTCTCCCATCTCCACCATGTGTGATCTGATATATGGAAAGCAGATTGTTCAATAAAATGAGGAACACATAAGACATCCTGAAAAGTGTTTTCCCCAATGCTAATAGATCCCTTCCCTGTTACACTCATGTATGTATTGTTTCCCATCAAGATAGGAGACATAGAACAAGGCTGAAATGAAGAGAAGATAGTTTGTGAAGATGCCATATGATGTGATGCTTCTGAATCTAGAAGCCATCTCCCTGATCCTGGACTTGAATGAGCACAAAGAGCTTGTCCTTTATATCCTGATATATATGTTTGACTTTTGTCCTTTTTAGACTGTTTTGATGTAGAAGGAGAAGAAGATGATTCAGACATTCTAGAAGGCAAATCAATGTGATT
>VDFB02177676.1:0-23816 GCA_007258455.2 Sequoia sempervirens | reverse complement strand
TTGCTTAATCTGATCACAAAGATCCTTTCTCTTTTCCCTAGACTTAATAATATGATCCTTCAACTTTTGAATGAATTTCTCAACATCCTTAAGATTTTCTCTCAATTCCCAGACGTTTGCTTTAGATTGATCAAGGTCATCAAGTGCCACCAAAAGCTGCTGCTGAAGACTACTGTTGATGGCAATTTTGGCACCACAACAATGCTAAACAGAGTATTGCTACTCTGCTTCTCCTGAAAGAGAAAGGAAACACATGGATTCCTTAGCTCCCAAGGTCTTGGTAGTTGGGTCTCAACTGTGTTGATGTTACTCAGTGGCCAATGCGACAGTAATATTCAAGGGGCCTGCTGGTGTTGGGCTTCTAGATTGTTCTAAGATCAAGCATGAAATAAAACCTATTCTAACCAGGGATTTTAAAGAAATACAAAAAAAAAGATGGATCGGGGTTTTGGAACAGAAAAAGAACAATAGTTCATCCAATTTAACCAGACTTATTGCCTTTCAAGGAATTTGTAAACTAAAACTGAAGAACAAATTAACTTGTGATTAACACACAGTATCATTCATTCACAGTGCTGATTTTTAACAACTAATTATAAACTACCATTTAAGAAAAATACAAAATGAGATTTCATTCCTTGAAAGCTTTCATAATCAGATGATTAATTTTAGATAAATATCATTCTGGAACACAATATGAAGTAGATTCGAATATGGTTGCTTCTACTATGGGTTAGAAAGATAAGCAAAATTTACAAATCTAGCAAAATCACCAATGTACAAAAAACCTGTGTCTTCAGACTGCTTCCATCTACACTAGAAGAACTTTGAAAATACATTACAATCTGTACTGAAATCTAACTGCTAACTAAGAAGACAAGAGAAGCTCTCATTATTGAGAATCAAGATGCAACTCGATCTCCTTCTGCTAGTTGACTAACTCCTAACAGTTCTAGCTCTAAACAGTTCTCTAAACCTAGAAGTTCTAATCTAGAAGTGCCAACACTAAAATTCTGGAAAAAACCCCCCCTTTTACAAAGAGGCAAGAATGCCATATATACATCTCCCTGAGAAGAATTTTGGCGCCTATTTTTAGGGTTTACAAAATATCCTGTGGTGTCAGGAAGTCGGCGCCCAGATCTTTAACAAAAGTGGATTCCGCAATAAATCCGAATCCTTGCTGTCTTATGTCAGTGAAGATTGTCCCCTGAGGTGCTCTGCAGATCTTTTGCAGCTACCATCATATCTCCCATGCCTCCGTGTTCAACTTCGAACTCTGGCGGAGCTGCTTTGAGTGCCCTAAAGTATCATCATTAATGTCGAGCTACCTCTGCCAGCAGATCTCATAGCTGTCCCCTCTTTTTATGGCTTTATCTTCTACCCTCGGCTCTCTGCTTGTTTTGCATGTTGACCGCTCCCATGGAAGTAGAGCGTCGAGCTTCTTCTTCAGATCCAGATATCATAGTTCCTGAGCTGGTCCATTGGCTCATGATCTCAGAAGGATCCCACATCGCTTGCATCCTGCAGATTTCCTTGTGATCAGTCGGGCCTGCGCCACACGAGCTTCCTGGGCAATCAATGGTGGTCTGATCAATATCGTATGTTGGTGAGACATGAACCCTTCACTGAGACCACATGGAAAAGCTCCAATCCTTCAGCGAACCCCCGCTTTCTCCCTGAGCTCATTTCCTTTTGGTGTGACCTTCGCCCATTGCCAAGATCCTGTGGCGAGACCAGATCCCTACGCCAAAGTCGCTCTTGTTGCGGTGATATCTCTGTTCTTTTTCTGAAGACCACCGATAGACTCCCCCTTGCTGCATCGACATGACCCACATGAGTCGACGAAACCTCACAGCGAGAACGCGAACCTTCCCTAAAAACCCTCTTAGGCGCGACCTCCCTCAGTCAGTGTGACTTCCTGTGGTTTGGGAGATGTTATAGCGACCCAATGTTTTCTTGTCGACGAACCCATTCTCCTTCGGGGAAACTCCGCAGAGTCGCCGAAACCTTCCACCAAACTCAAAATTCTGGCCGACTCCATGAGATAGATCACCACGCACAGAACCTGAGCTTGCAAAACAAGGTCTTCGTTAGAACAATACATTAATATCATGCCTTTTACCAAAAAGAAACTTAACTCCGGTGGAGGCGGAGCCAACACGGGAATGGGAAGCAAAAATTAAACAAGTATCGGTGGAATCGGGATCAGGACAAAACATGACCCAGATGACATTCCCCGCCTTCAAAACTGGCGGGGGCGGGGCCAAAAGAAAACCGGAAACAGGACCGGAGTCGGGGTGAGAACGAGCCAGGGAAATAATCAACATTCCCGAGTTCATACCCCATCCGCGAGAATACCCAAAACCCAAAAAAAATGGGAACAAAACACCGGCGAATCCGGAGCAGAGCGACCAACAAGGCAGAACCGGGGTTGGAACCAAAATCTAAACCAGAAATTTCTCCAAGTTTCGGGTTCGGATTTCATTCTGAACTCGCCTCTGGTGTCATCCGAAAGAGGAGGAAGAAAGGAACAGAAAGAGAACGAGGAAAGGGGAGGACAACCCCACGATAAAGCAAAAAGGAAACAAAATGAAAAGAATGGGACAAATGGAACAACGCGAACAGACGCGCAAGGGAGAGAAGACCAAAGCAGCGGGACCAGGGCCGGGGAAGGAACAAAAACGAACCTTGGAAAAAGTTCCAAGTTCGGAATCAATTCCGGTTCTAGGTCTGCCAAAACACATGAAACAAAATGCCCAAGGCTGAAAAGAAAACACCTAAGGAAAAGGACACAAACCGACAAAGACCAACGAAGAGAAAAAAAAAGGCAGGGTCGGACCCGGGACGGGACCAAAACGAGGAACTTGAGAAAATTCAACATTCCGAACTGGGCCCGGACACAACTCCGAAAAAGAACAAAAGAAACGAAAACCAAGGTCTGTCAGAACTAGAACCGGGGAAGGAACAAGACCCGAACTTAGAAGGAATTTCCAAGTCCGGTATTGGTCCCGGTTTCACCTTCGACAAAACTTTGAAAGGAAAACGCCTAATGCAGAAAACCAAGGGCCAAAGGGAAAAGACAAAGGGGGACCTATTTTATTCCAGAATAAAATGGGGTGGTTATGCAAGGCATGAAAAATGGTGACTCGGCTGGGAAAATGGTTTAACCATTTTCACGAATCTGAAGGATTCAGCTATCCAGAACTCTTGGTTCATGAACATTACAACTCCAATTAGGTCAGTTAAAACTAGCAAGGTAGAGCTAGAATCTCAAATGTAAGTCAATCAACGACTACCCCTGAATCTATGTGTGTGCTTGATTGTGCATCACTCTTTTATAAAGTTTTCCTCATCTTTCGGACAACAATGTGCAAGATTTGAGCTACATGAGTTGATTTCCCTTTGTGCAATGATATCCCAGGCATTGCTCCGCTGCCAGTCAGGCGTCCATAGCCCCGACGGAGATACCTCTAGTTTTCTCTCAGCATTGCTCTACTACCAGTCAGACGTCCATAGCCTCGGTAGAGATACTAGAATCACCCATTCATATTGACTCTTCTTCTTTTGATAATCCCTTTTTCAGATATTTCATTTAATTCTGCTCTTTCTTTTCAATGTGTTAGATGTTTAACATCTGATCTGGGTTGAAAACTACCATGTTCCTCATAACAACACTTGGGAGATTGGATTTTTCACTCAAATCTTACAACACCATATTCCTAGGACAAATGTACCATTATAAGAGGAGATGATCTTAATTATTTGTGACAGATTCAGGGGAGCTGATGAAGGTTACTTACTTGGAACCTTGTTTCAAAACTTTCCACAACTTTTATTGATAACAAGCATGAAACAACGAATTGGGGACAAAATCATCCAATCAGGGAACTTGAAAATATTTAAACCACTTCTCTCCTAATGACCAAAGCATGCTTCAGATAACAACCCCTCACTTCAAAAATGGAAAGAAACAAATCAACCCCAAAGAACAAAACAAAAACAAAACAAAGAACAAAGGAAATGGAAGGAAAGAACAGGAAGAAAAGCAAATAAACAACAAACTATTTACAAACAAGAGCCACACTATTTACAGAAAGAGCGGGAGATTATACACAGGGATTATTTACAAGCAGAAAATATTTATATAAATACACTACCTACCAAAATGCCAACTTCATGATTCAAAATAATGTTTAAGAAACTATCCATTGATAGGCAAGGGGACAGGTTCTCCAGTTAAACTACTCAAAGAAAGCATTTTCTCCTAAGATCTCAGCAATCTGATAAGGACCCAGCCAAAGTTTGTCGAATTTCTGATGACTGCCTTTCTTTTCACTGGCTTTGTCCCATAATAATACGAGGTCAACTATCCTAAAGGCTTTTAGCTTAGCTCTTTTGTCAAACCAGCGTTTGAAACCGGCCTGATGCCTAAGGAATTGTTGTAGGGCCACATCTCTCTGCTCTTCTAACTTCAACAAAGCAGCTAATCTGACTTCTATCCTACTATCCTTGGAGTAAAATTTCTACATGAACTCAAGGATAGGTATTTGTAGATGGATGGGAAAGATAGGCTCTTGGCCATATACTAGCTTGAATGGTGAGGTGTTTAAGGCAGCCTTAATCCTAGTCCAATCTGCCCATAATGCAAATCTAAGCTGGGTATGCCAGTCTCTAGGGTTATGTTCTAACAGTTTCTTAATCACCCCTAAGAGATTCTTATTAGTAGACTCTGCAACTCCATTTCCTTGTGAGTAATAATTTGACGAATACTTCAAGAAAATCTTGTGATTATAGGCCCAAGAAATAAACTCAGTAGAAGAGAAAGCAAAACCATTGTCACATACCAGAGCGAAGGGTACCCCAAACCTTGTAGTGATGTATTCAGTGAGGAACTTGATCACTACCTCCGCTGTGCTATTTTTGTAGGGTATAGCCTTTGTCCATCTTGTGTAGTAGTCAGTAGCAGTCAAGATGAATTTATGCCCTGCAGTAGAGTTTGGGTTGATAACCCCAATGAAATCCAATGCCCATTGGGCAAAGGGCCTTACCTCATAAACGAGCTGTAGTGGCATAGCTGAATGGAATTCCCTTGGTGCAGAAACTTGGCACATGTGACATGTTCTCACATGTTGATGTGCATCCTTGAATACACAAGGCCAGTAATAACCAGATCGGAGGATCTGGTGCGCCAGTGAATCGACAGATCCATGACACGTTCCATGCTTCCCATGAAACTCATAGATCACATGTTTAGCCTCTTGATGATCAAGGCATCTTAAGTACATTCCTTCAAAATTATTTCTGTATAAGATCCCCCCTTTGAGCATGTAATGTGAGCTTTTCAGTCTCAGGCTCTCCTTTGAGTGGCATTCATTCCCTCCAGACACTGGTTATTGAGCATGAAAGAAATGAGATCAGCATACCATGGGTCATTTGAGAAGGATTGAGTAGTATATTGTTGACAAATAACATTGTTACTAGCATCAGCCATGGATTCAGACAAACCAGTACCTCAGACAAGTTTCATAGGGTGTATCTCTAAATCAAACTCTTGCAAGATGGCCATCCATTTCCCTCTTCTTTCTCCCAGTTCACTCTGCATTAGTAGAGACTTGACAACGGCATCAGGAACCACAACAATGACTTGGCTTCGAAGGATGTAGTGCCTAAATTTTTTAATAGCTCGGACTAGCGCAAAAGCTTGCTTCTCAAGAGGTGGTATTTTACTTCAGCATTTTTGAATGGAGAGCTCATGAAAGCAATTGGCCTTTCTTCCCCCTCTTCTTTCTGCTGAGTTAGGACAACTGCACAAAAATGCTCTGAGACAAAAGAATAAACATAAAACGGTACCGAATAGTCAGGGCTAGTAAGGACTGGAGCTTCTAAAATGGATCGCTTGACTTGAGAAAATGCAGCCTTCACCTCATCACTCCACTCTATTTTGGCATCCTTCTTTATCATCTCATTTAATGGCTTTACAATCTCTGCAAAGCCTGTAATAAATTTCCTTACGAAGTTGATCTTTCCAAAGAAAGACCTCATCTCCTTCTTGCTTCCTGGAATGGCTATCTTGAGAATGGACTCAACTCGATCTAGGTCGATGGCTATTCCTCTTTCTGAAATTATGTGTCCTAAGAGCTTCCCTTCAGAAACTGTGAACACACACTTTTTGGGATTTAAGGAAACTCCATATTGGATGCATCTTTAAAGAACTTTGGCTAAGTCTGTAGCGTGGTTCAATCAATCCTTGGAGAACATTGTCAGGTCGTCTATGTAAACAATAATACATTTTCCAATTAAATCTTTGAAAGCTATGTCCATGGCGCGCTGGAAAGTTGCTCCAGCATTTATCAGACTGAAAGGCATCCTCCTGTATGCAAACGTTCCCCACTTGGTGGTGAAAGTCGTCTTCATCCTGTCCTCAAAGTCGACCATAACCTGATTGTATCCTGAGTAACCATCCAAGAATGACATCATTTGAGATTCGTTGACAGTCTGCAATACCTCATCCAAGGAAGGGAGTGGGTAGTTATCCTTTTCTGAAACTCTATTCAGATTTCTGAAGTCCACGCATAGTATGATCTCCCCATTTTTCTTACGAACCGGGACTATGTTAGCCACCCAAGTTGAATGGCACATAGGGAAGATTATCCTCGCAGACAACAATTTCTGAACTTCTTTATAGATCAATGGTTCAATCAGAGCATTGACAGGGCGCTGCTTCTGTCTGAAGGGTTTAGCTTCGGGCTTCAAAGGGATAGTGTGGGTCATAACCGAATCATCAAATGTCTGTAGGTCTTCATATCCCCAAGCTATCGTAGTAATATCATTTTTTAGTGCCATCAATATGTCTTCCTTGATTGCTTCAGGGCAAGCCTTCCCTATGTAGACATTCCTTTCAGGGCCCGAGTCAGCTAGGTTAACTGTCTCATATTTGCCTCCCTTTTCTTTAGCTGATGCCTTCTCTCGAGCCCTTGGATCTGAATCAAAGATTCTCTCTAGAGAAACCATTCCCTTGGGAATGTTATTACTTTTCAGATTAAGGACCCCTTTTGTATCACATTCTTTAGGGTTCCAATCCCCTTGATCTATGTTAGACTCATCAATAATTTTCCCTTCAAAGACATCTGAGCTTGCCAAGAATGCCAGAATGTGCCGATCATCATCAAAGACTTGGAAATTCTTAATATTGTTAGGAACAGCTGGGGTGGACATCAGTTCCACTGAGAATATTTTGAATTTGGAGCCTTGCATAGGTTCCAAGATGCTTGCAGCACCAGCTAGTGAATTAGCTACCTGATTTTCTTCTCTTGGGATGAGACTAATCCCAAAGGCATCAAAGTCTTCGATCAGGTTCCATACCCTGTTTCTATATGCAGCCAACCTTTTGTTGTGACATGTATACTTGCTACGAACTTGCTTGACTACTATTTCTAAATCTCCCTTGACTACCAAGGCAGTGACCCTCTTCTTGTGTGCAAACATAAATCCTCGAGCTAGGGCTTCATATTCAGCTATGTTATTAGTGCACCCAAATTACTGTTAGGGTTAGAGATGGTAGATCTAACAATTAAATGCAGATTTTATATAATAACCAGAGAAACTAAAACATGCACATAATAAATCATAACACAAAATTTAACATGGTTCACCCAATCTGGGCTACATCCACCAAACCGCAGCCATCCAATACTTTTATTATCCAGTGAAAAACCTATTACAATCTTGCAAAAAATCGCATTTTTCATCATACAGTAATACCCATTCGAACCCCTTTTTAACAAGCTTAGAAGCTTCCAGATTTTTGGTTCTACAAAATCGGATTTTTCTTTTTTCATTGATTTTTTCCTTTTTTAGTGATCATGCGAAAAAGTAGGAAGAAAATTTTTCTCGAGGGCTGCCACCCCCGAACCCCCGCCCGGGACCTAGTCCGGCCCCGGACCCCGGCAAGGACAGGGGGTCGGGGTGTACAATATACCATGGGCTATATAGTATAGCATGATTATTCGCCACATACTAACAATCTCCAATTTGGAGACTAATCAGGCTCCACACCATCACAACCTCCCACTTGGAGACTGATCCTAAACAACACTGCTGCACTTACAGCTCCCACTGGAAATAAGTACCTTGGACCCTGCTGCTCTGTTATACTTGAATTCAACCTTGAAGGCCAACCAAAGCTGAAGAGGACCTCAACTTCTCCCTTGTCACCGCCTTCGTAAACATATCCGCTGGATTGACATCTGTATGTATCTTGTCCAGCTTGACCTGTCCATCCTCCAACACTGACCGAATGAAATAATATCTCAACTGTATGTGTTTTGTTTTAGGATGCAAGGCAGAATTCTTTGCAAGATGTATAGCACTCTGGTTATCTATAAACAAGTAATTTCCAGCCTGTTGTTTTCCCAACTCCTCCATGAAAAATTGCAGCCATATCATCTCTTTTGCCGCCTCTGTTGCAGCAACATACTCTTCTATGGTGGATAAAGCAACCACCTTCTGCAAGCGAGAAATGCAACTCACTGCTGTCCCACCAACTGTAAATACATAACCTGTGGTACTCCGCCGTATCTATATCCCCTACTAAATCTGAGTCAACATAGCCTTTTAAATCAGTATTAGAGCCCCCAAAACATAAACAATTATTGGATGTACCTCTCAAATACCTGAGAATCCATTTTCATCGATCCAATGCTCAACTCCGGGATGACTCAAATACCTACTAACAACTCCTACAAAGATGTGCAATATCCGGGTCTTGTGCATACCATGGCATACATCAAACCTTCTACCAAGCATATGGTACCTTGGACATTTTTTCTTCCTCCTCTTGTGTCTTTGGACACATATCCTTAGTCAATTTAACATGACTAGGCAAAGGTGTGCTGACAGCTTTTGCATTCTTCATATGAAATCTCTGCAACACCTTTTCAACATAATTAGCTTGAGATAAAAACAATTTTCTGTTTTCCCTATCTCTACAAATTTTCATACCAAGGATTTATTTTTCTGCCCCCAAATCCTTCATAGCAAAAGATTTTGCTAACTGTTGTTTTATCTCACTTATGTGATCCATGTTAGACCCAGCTATAAGCATGTCATCAACATATAAACACAAAATAATGTAGCTGTCATTATCCAACCTCTTAAAATAAACACAATGGTCAGAATTACACTTGCTGTAGCCTTGCTCAGCCATAAAACTACATCATGATGAGCTATCTGAGCTCGGGTACATGCATCCTTGAAAGCATGTATGTGTTCTTCAACACTCCTTGATTCACCATGAAAATACTTAGGGAAAAATTTCTCAGGGTTCTTAGGCAGGTTGTGAAAACCTCTAGGAATAGTCCCTAATGGAGAGGGATTATTCTGGAAGAATGCCATTGGTGGCGGCGGTGGTGGTTGAGCTAGCTGCTTTATGGGTTGAACTAGCTGTGATGACAATTGAGACCGACGTGGTGGTGGATTGATAGGTATCCACTGGGGTATTGGTGAAAAGCCTGGTGGAGTGAGCAGAGCTGATAAAGGTGGTATGATGGTTGCCCTAGTTCTATGATACTTATGTCTTGTTGGGGTCTTGAGTTCTATGAAGGATGATGGATTCCCAGTTGACCGAAGAACTCTATGGGGCCTTTCTGGGGAAGATGACCCAACTTTATCCAGTTTTCCCTTCTTGGCCCTCCCTCTAGTGCCAGTTCCTGTTGATGGTGATTTTGGCACCACAACAATGCTAAACAGAGTATTGCTACTTTGCTTCTCCTGAAAGAGAAAGGCAACACATGGATACCTTAGCTCCCAAGGTCTTGGTAGTTGGGTCTCAATTGTGCTGATGTTACTCAGTGGCCAATGCGACAGTAATATTCAAGGGGCCTGCTGGTGTTGGGCTTCTGGATTGTTCTAAGATCAAGCATGAAATAAAACCTATTCTAACCAGGGATTTTAAAGAAATACAAAAAAAAAAAGATGGATCAGGGTTTTGGAACAGAAAAAGAACAATAGTTCATCCAATTTAACCAGACTTATTGCCTTTCAAGGAATTTGTAAACTAAAACTGAAGAACAAATTAACTTGTGATTAACACACAGTATCATTCATTCACAGTGCTGATTTTTAACAACTGATTATAAACTACCATTTAAGCAAAACACAAAATGAGATTTCATTCCTTGAAAGCTTTCAAAATCAGATGATTAATTTTAGATAAATACCATTTTGGAACACAATATGAAGTAGATTTGAATTTTGTTGCTTCTACTGTGGGTTAGACAGATAAGCAACATTTACAAATCTGACACAATCACCAGTGTACAAAAAACTTGTGTCTTCAGACTGCTTCCATCTACACTAGAAGAACTTTGAAAATACATTACAATCTGTACTAAAATCTAACTGCTAACTAAGAAGACAGGAGAAGCTCTCATTACTGAGAATCAAGATGCAACTCGATCTCCTTCTGCTAGCCGACTAACTCCTAACAGTTCTAGCTCTAAACAGTTCTCTAAACCTAGAAGTTCTAATCTAGAAGTGCCAACACTAAAATTCTGGAAAAAACCCCCCCTTTTACAAAGAGGCAAGAATGCCATATATACATCTCACTAAGAAGAATGTCGGCGCTCATTTTTAGGGTTTACAAAATATCCCGTGGTGTCAAGAAGTCGGCGCCTAGATCTTTAACAAAAGTGGATTCCGCAATAAATCTGAATCCTTGATGTCTTATGTCAGTGAAGATTGTCCCCTAAGGTGCTCTACAGATCTTTTGCAGCTACCGTCATAACTCCCACGCGTTCGTGTTCAACTTCAAACTCCGACAGAGCTGCTTTGAGTGCCCTAAAGTATCATCATTAATGCCGAGCTACCTCTGCCAGCAGATCTCACAGTTGTACCCTCTTTTTACGGCTTTATCTTCTACCCTCGGCTCTCTGCTTATTTTGCACGTTGACCGCTCCCATGGAAGCAGAGTGCCGAGCTTCTTCTTCAGATCCAGATATCATAGATATCCAGAAAAATGGGAACAAAACACCGGCGGAGCCGGAACAGAGTGACCAACAAGGCGAAACTGGGGTTGGAACCAAAATTTGAACCTAAAACTTCTCCAAGTTTTGGGTTCGTATTTCGTTCTGAACCCGCCTCTGGCGTCATCCGAAAGAGGAGGAAGAAAGGAACAGAAAGAGAATGAGGAAAGGGGAGGACAACGCCACGATAAAGTAAAAAGGAAACAAAATGAAAAGAATGGGACAAGCAAAACAAAACGAATAGACGCGCAAGGGAGAGAAGACCAAAGCGGCTGGATCGGGGCCAGGGAAGGAACAAAAACGAAGCTTGGAAAAAGTTCCAAGTTCGGAATCGGTTCCGGTTCTGGGTCCCCCAAAACACATGAAACAAAATGCGCAAGGCCAAAAGAAAACACCTAAGGAAAAGGACACAAACCGACAAAGACCAACAAAGAGAAAAGAAAAGGCGGGGTCAGACCCGGGACGGGACCAAAACGAGGAACTTGAGAAAATTCAACATTCTGAACTGGGCCCAAACACGACTCTGACAAAGAACTAAAGAAACAAAAACCAAGGTCTGTCGAAACCAAAACCGGGGAAGGAACAAGACCCGAACTTAGAAGGAATTTCGAAGTCCAGTATTGGTCCCGGTTCCACCTCCGACAGAAATTTGAAAGGAAAACGCCTAAGGCAGAAAACCAAGGGCCAAAGGGAAAAGACAAAGGGGGACCTATTTTCTTCCAAAATAAAATGGGGTGGTTATGCAAGGCATGACAACTACTAAATTCCATTACATTCCAAGATCCACCATGTTACATCCCTAATTTTTGACTTGTCAAAAATTGGTATAACTTATCAAAATTTTGAATAAAATTGAAGATTTTCTTCCTTAAGGCACATTTTACGAGGTGCAGAGGTTGGAAGATTTTGGTTTTGGATCAATGGTCCCCTTGGACATCTTTTTTGATCCATGCCTTTTCATTTTCATAAGTTTTTGAGCAATTCTTTTGAAAAGGTCCAGTTCAAGTTAGAATTACTTGAAGTCATTATTGAAGAGGGAGATTTGTATTTTACTTACTCTGTGTTGTGAAAAACCCGACACCATTAATAGAGAGGGCAGTTTGTGTTCAAATTATCTTGTCTTCCTCTTTTCAGGGTGATTTCATAAATGTTTAACTACAATGTGAGATCTCCCAGCTGTGATAAATCAAGTTATTTTCATTTGCTAAGTTTGTGCAAGTCGCCTAGGGTTTTTCTTCTTCATTTTGGCTTGCAAACTCTTGTTGCGGGTATGTTTTTTGTTCCTTTTTATTTTAGTGTTTTTGTTGCTTAAATATTTTGTTCCTAGTTCGCCATTCTAAGAAGGTTGAGATTGCATGTTTAAAAAAAAATGCGCTTGGCTGAAAAACGCGTTTTTCATTTCATTCGCCATCATTATTCATAAAAAATGCCATTCATCTCTCTTTCATTCCATTCACTTTTTCCATTCGTCCTTCATTCACTCGCTTTCATTTCATATTTACTCATCTCATTTGCACATTACCATTTCTTCACCATCATTGCCATTTTTTGCAAAAAATGACATCTTGGCTAAAATTGGGTTTTCATGATCCAACTGTAAGTAGGAGATTTTGACTAAAATTACAAGTTGAAATAGTAACTTTCAATTACCTCTCATTTTTCCTACCTTGCACTCAATTACTTGCAATATGTTCCAAAAATCCCGATTACACACTTTACTTGCAGCCAGTATCCAAAAAACCGAAATGCTTCAAAAATGCCTAAAAGTCAGACTTTTTGGACTTGACTACAAGTGCAAGTTAAAGGTTTTGATTTGCAATTTTCAAAGATGTAACCCAAGTTTTCCTTTTTCCATGAAAATTATATGTCACTTTCACTTGCAATTAGCCTTCCACGATCCGAAATGGATTATAATCCTCATTTTCCACCCTCATACATCAAGTATATCAAATTGAGTTTGAGTCTTTGCCATGTCTTCACATGTTGATGTTGATGTTGATGATGTATTAACTGTATGGATTTTTCATTGTAGTCTTGTAGATTCTTGTTCAATGACAGAGGAACCAACTTCCCTGACAAATAAAAAGATGAAATACAAGTATGAAAAATATCAAAATGAGATCTCTCCATCTCATGTAGTCTCAAACATTGAAGAAATCAAAGATACATAGATTGGGCATGTTGATATGTTTGAATTTCTAGAGAGAGCTGAAAAGTCAACCTCACATGATATGTAGTTATTGTTGAGAAGCCATATTCATTTGGTTTCCACTTTTCCTATTGCTACCCTAGAACCAAAATTTGTCCTTGCATGTGCAACTCACTTTGATAAAGAATCTAGAAATATCAAAGATGATGATGGTAATGTGGTCATTAGACTTGATCCAAAAACCATTAATAAAATATTTACAGTTCATGATGCTCCTTTTCATTTAGACATCTCAATAAAGAGTGCTTATGATCACTATGAACACAAGAAAGGTGACTATGTTAGACACATCAATAATAAATGGCTTCAAAAATTGTGAACTTGTCTATCCTGGTGGCCCAAGTTATACTGATCTATTTTCAAAGAAGAAATTAATGATATAATCACGCTTCTGAGCAGAATAATGGGATTGAAATGCTCCAATGTTTTTGAAAAATGGATGTACAAATTCATAGTGGTCATAAGAAAAGCACAACATCCAATTTTCTGGGGTGAGGTGATCAATGATAGCTTATGTGAGCAGCTTGCACAAGTCCCTACTACACTCACATTCTATATGAACTCTTATTTGGTCTACATAGCAACATCATTAAGGAAATTTCAAGGCCTTTCTACCAAAGGTGATAGATCATTAGTAGCAGTATGGGAGTATTATGATCATCTGACTTTAATACTAAGCTGTGTGCATTACAAAAGAGTTCAAGATGCTTTCTTTGGTCATTTTATGTGTCTATTTGACAAGGCCTTAGAAAATAAAAAGGTATTCGAGGCTGCCTGGAAAAAGGTGAATGAATATGGTTGTCTTTTTCTTCAATTTCCCACTTACACTTACATGAGAGTTGGTTGTTTTGAAGATCAACCCTACATGCTCCCAATATTTCCAACAGATAAAATCATTTTGATGGAGCTAGCAAGGCAGTTAATGGCAGTACATGCATGATAGGATACACAACATAAAGTTGGAGTTATTATTTCTTCACATAATCCATTGCAGATAGGAAGATATTCCCTAACAACTTCTTCGAAAACAAAGGCAATGGAAGCTGAACTTCAAGAGATCAAATTGAAGAAGTTCAAGGCAAGAGTGGATTTTGATTACAGGAGGATGAAAGATATAATAAAAATAAATTTTACACATGTGCATCGCATAGAAGACATTTGGGTGGACCTTCAGATAGAAAAGGGCATCCGTAGGATGGATTACTGTAGGCTCACAATAGAACAAATTGTTGATCTTAATCTGACCTTGATCCCAAAAGGAGTAATTGATGATGAACAGATCTTAGATCCAGAGTATGAAGAACAAAGGGTTGATGATGCTCCTATTCCTGCAATAACTTGGTCTCAGAAGGAGTCCAGTTCTATTTTGATAGATTTCAATCAGTCCTAGCAAATACTAATACTTGGCTTAAGAGTAGAGGTGTTAAGGGAAAAAAAATCAGAATTGGAACTAAGGATGATTCAGTTGGACCTATTGGATTGAAGTTAGAGGTTAGAGACAAATCTAAAGAAAGAGCTTCTTCTTCAGGAACCAGAATCAAGTTAAAGGTCAACCGAGCTATGGAGAAACCTTTGGAGAAAACAACATTGAAAGGGAAGGAGGTTAAAGAGACACAGATCCAAGTCATTGATCAACAAGAAAGAGATGTTCTTGAATCTCCTACTATTCTGAGTGCAGAGTCTCCTCACATTGGCAATCCACCAGCATCAGTATTATCTCCTATGCCTCGAGTTGATAGTGATGTTGATTCTTTCTCGACGGTGTTTGTTTCTCCCATTGCACCTACAAAAATTGTTCATAATACTACATCTGCATCAGCGTTGAACACATCTATGGATAGCTTGCATGACAGTTTGGAGAATGTATTTAATGCTAATCTGATGTATCCCATGATATTAGAAATGACACTTCCAGAGATAGATACATCAATAGTAAATTTTGATAAATTTATGATTGATGTTGGTCATAATTTTCCATCTGAGCAAGCTCTTGTTGCTATTCAAACTAAAGGCTCTCCTAGGATGACAACTGTGGTACAGAATGAATCTGTTTCTACACAAACCATAGTTGTTGTTTTAGATATGGGTACATTGGATCTTCCTCCATGGTTAAGTTCAATCACTTCAAAAAGGAAGAAACAAGCGATCTCTCCTGACGTGTTTGATTTCCAACAATTGAGAAAGTCTAAGCCAAAGGCTGCAAAGAAAGCTAAAATAGTCTCATGGGTGGTTGTGGAAAACAAAAAAATGAAAAATGCAGAAGTAGTAGAGCCTCTTACAGACAAGCCACAAGAAGAGATGTAGGTGTCTGATTACAAGTTCACCAGAGTAGAGTTGGGAAAACAAATGCATGCCAATATGATGCAAGATGCCCAAAGTTATTTGACGGTGTTAACACAGAGTTAAAATGAACTCTTGGCCAATAAAGAAAAGCTAAAAGAGGAGAATGCACAACTTGTTTCAGTTATTCAAAAGATTACTAAATTTTCAGAAATGGTTGTTTCATTATCTTCATCTATCTCTGAAGAGTCCATAAAATGAGTTGAGAAAGCAGGACAAAAGGCAAGGGAAGTTGATTCTTGGATTGATTAGCTGATAAATCAGAGTGTTCAAGTGGTGAAAAAGGTTCACAATGTGTTGGTTAATGCAAAGATAGCAAAGCTTAAATTGTGCCAAGATTCTAACACTTTCAAACAAAGCTTGGAATCCATTGAGAGTGATTTGAAGAATTGGTATGCTTTGAATGAAGTACAGTTAGAAGTCTTATGCGCAAATACAATAGTACCAAACAAGGAGATGTACATTGAGATTGAGGAGCTCTTGTTGAACAAGACATTGGTATTCAAAGAGCTAATTTCAGATATACGGGTTGCTCAAGGGATGGTGGTTGAAGCAGAGCAGGATATCATTTCAAGTTTTGAAAAGGAATCCTACAAGATAGAAGATCAAAATGGTGAAGTACTTCTTGAGGATGCTATACTTTCAACATTGATAGCGAAGTTTCATCAAGAGTTAGAAGCTGAAACCTTCATGGTGAGATCCATCAACAGATTTGTAGATCATCACACATTTCTTAATAATATGCAAATTGCATTAGAAGAACACAGATTTCCAGTCATAAGATGTTGTGACACCATCATCAAAACAGTTGTTGTTGCCAAGAACACTCAAGGGCCAAATCCTGAAGAACTACAAAAGTTCATTCATAAGTTTCAATGTTTAAAGGATGGCAATGGAAATAATTGAAATGTTATTTGATTTTCAGTTTTGTTCCCTTTTTGACAAATTACATGTAAAGTTAGAAATTGTAATTACATATAATCAAATTACAAGTCGATATAAATCAGGACTGTAATTTGGAATAAGTCAATTGCAAGTAGTTAGTTAGAGAAAAAGTCTCAAGATAGTTGGACTTCTCCCACATTTTTCTCTTAGCCCCTCTCCTATAAATACATGAGGGTGCTCTTTGTATTGATCATCTTCTTGGCAATATAGTGAACTCTGCAGAAATTTACAGCAAAGAGAATTTGTGCTTTGTGTATGTCAAATTAATTTCCAAGCAATACAAGGAAGGTATATGAGGTTTCAAAATTTGTGTTGAGTCTTGTTGCATGTTATTACTGTGTTCTTATGTCATAGTAGTGCATTTTTCTGAGTTATTCTTGTGACACTGTGGAGCTGTTGTGAAAAGACTTTGGTCTGATTTCTTGTAGACTTTGTGCTACAAGTTTGAGAGATTGAATTATTTTGATATGTGATTAGGAGTTGAGAAGAGTTGCAAGTCTTTGTGCTTGTAGTAATTACCATATAAAGTGATTCGTAAGTGCACCATACTTGCAGACTTTGTGTTGTTATGTGTTGTATATTGTTCTTAAGAAATTATTCTAAAAAGGGTAGATAGGATTTCAAATACTCAAGACTTTTTGCTTGGAGATTGTTTTCTCGTCCCAGAGGAGGTGATGGAAGTCTTTGTTCTTTCAGGAAACTTCATTTTCTCTCTCAATTTCATTTCGAAGCTACTATAATAGTTTTCTTAAAGGTTATTGTTACTTTTATGAAAAGAGAAAATAATATAATCTTTCTTGAAATAAGAGAAAAGATTGTTGTCTTACCCATATTAGTTTAAGTTAGTTAGTAGTAAAGGGAGAGCCTTCCCTAAATTAGGAGAGTATCATACTCACACACTGTGGTTGAAGCCACCATTTTGCTAAACCTCACAAGTCTGCAAAATTTTCAACCAACACACCTCAAGCTATTAAACTTCTTCCAAGGAACTTAGCTCTGATACCAATTGTTGGACTCAAGAAACACTGAGAGAGGGGGTGAATCAGTGTTGTGCAAATTTTAACTTTCTTAAATTGATCACTCAAGTGCCTAAAACATTCAATCAAAAGAAAGATACATGACCATAGAACAATAACCCACAACACCATAGCACAAGTATTTTTACGTGGAAACCTGGTTTAGGGAAAAACCACAATGGAGGTCAATCCACAATTTAAGTACTCAAAATATAAGTGTTTTACAAAATGGGGAATGCACTTGCATTCAGGCACACTGCCTAAAGCTAACTGCTCAAAATCAGGAAGGCTCATTGCCTTACAAAAGATTTGGATTACATCAAAAGGTTGAATTGAGAAAATAACATCTACAAATGCCTGATTACAGTTCCAGTTAGGTTCATATATAAGATTCTGGACCTTCTGTCTGATTCTACACTTCACTCTACTCTGCCTTAATTCGCTTCACAAAATCCTCTTCTACACAAATGAAAATCACTTAATTGTTCTTCTGATATTCACAATTCACACACACACATATAAAACACTACACACACCTCACAAAATGAATTAACTGATCTAATATATATATCTGCTACCAAGAATTCAGTTGCTATATGTTGGCTTCAATAAAATAGAAAATATCTTCCAACTGTCGGCTCAAATCATGAATAAATTTTAATGTGCATCCACCAAAGTCAACCATAGCATAGTTAGAACCCAAAATAAAATATCCAATAGAAAAATACTTGAAACAATTCCACCTTAAACATCCGCAACACCTTACATTCACTTAGTCGGCCTTCATACATTGATGAACATAAAATTGAATGACCAGATCTTCTAACTCGTACACCACTTGATGTGACATCACAAAACTTGAGAATAACACATTTCATATACCCAACGACCTTCCCTGAGATCCACAACCAAAATTGTTAAACTTATAATCTAAACCACTTGACAGATTCAACTTTGGCCGGATACCCTGTTCTTCACTTTGTCTTCTGGTGTAGTTAGATATTGCAGTGCAGACTGAATCAATGACTTCAGTTGCCATTAATGACAACACTAGAAGCCGTATGCCAACAAATGGATGGATGGATGTATTTTGTTTTCAGTATTTTTTCTATGTACTTTTTATGATGATCATGTATGGATGCAAATGTTAATGTTTTGCAAATGATTTAAAATGCTTAGACTAACAGATCTATATGGATGATTATGTTATATGCTAGGATTATGAGTTGTATGAGATGCTCTTTTTGTTTTTTTTAGTAGCTTTTCCAATATGTATGGATGACATAATGACACGCATGATATGATATGATGATGCCTTATGTGATGATGCGAATGGATAATATGATGATGTATTTATGGATGATATGATGATGCCTTATGATATGATAATACTTTCATGATTATGCAATGGATGCAAATGTATGGTTTATGAGATGCTTAGAATAACCAATCTATATTATGCAATGATGAAATGCAATGCATGTGAGATGATTAATGTTTCCCATATGATATGATATGATATGCAATATGCTGACAGTTTATGGATGCAGGATGGATGCATTAGTGATGTTTTTGATTAACTGTCATGGTACCATGTTAGTGTGGAAAGAACGAAGAAGAAATAAGATCCAACAAGCCTACATTATTAGAGATGCTAATGATGACGATTCACTTACCAGGAGCCGAGACTTTAAAAGGGATATTTACCTTAGGTTTGATAACACACATAGGCATGATGCATCAAGGTATAAAGAACAAGGATGGCGTTGCACCTAGTGTGATGGACTTCAACTCGACAATCAAATAGGAGTACTCCTATTCACACCTGACATACGAAACCTTATTCATAATGTAGTTAAGGTATTCCAAACACCTCAGACCAAAACATAGGAAGTCAATCCTTCCTATGTGGTCAACAAGACACCTAAAACACCCTCCCTACATCCAAACAAAGCACACATGACCAAGGTTATATTACAAGAATATCCCACAAGCACAACAGATAAAAAGATATTGATTGTTGCTCCATTCCTTTCTCTCTAAATCCCTTTGTTTGGACACCATCGAGAGGTCATTGGAATGAGCACAATAAGATAAGTTAAAAGACAAAGATCAAGCAAACAAACAAGCTAATGTTGTTCAATACCACTAGCCAAGACTAAACTACGCTGATGCCTAATGTTGATGTCCATTGTAGGAAGGATGCATCCTAGGACATGATGTTATCAGATGATTTGGGACAAACTGGATGATTAGCTATTGATACAAAAAGTTGACCAACTTGTTTACCTATTGACCTAGACTTGAGACTTTGACGTTTGAGTTTTCACTTGTAACCTGCTAAACTTGTTTCCGACTGTTTCACCAAAGGTTGAGGATGACGATTGATTTATTATGAGCGAAAGTTTATTGCGGGTGAAAGCGAGATGGGGATGGATGGATTTTTTTTCAAATATTTGGATGTTTTTGGTGTTTTTGAAATGTTTTGAGGTTGTTTTTGGTATTTTTGAGATTTTTGCAAATGTTTTGATTTTCTAATTTTCCAATGTTTTTGGTGTTTTCTGAGATTTTGACCAAGAGACTAACCTAAAGACCTATCCTAAGGGCCTCGGGGGTTGATCAACATATTATCCTTTTCTACGTTATACACGTAGAGAACACGTAGTTCAAATGACACAGACCTGATTATTGATGAGATATGAACGAATGGATAGCCAACTTATTATGACAGACTCCAAGAGGACTAACCTAAGTGTCTCGGGGGATGATCAAAGATCAACCTTGCCTACGTTAAGAGCTCAGAGACCCGTAGTTTGACAAGATGACTCTGTTTTTTACCTTTTCTGACTGACGTTTTGACCTCTTTTTGGATTTTGATACTTTTTGAATGTTTTTTGGGATTTTCTGATTTTTTGAATGTTTTTGGATTTTTTGATTTTCTGATGTTTTTGGATTTTTGGATTTTTTGATGTTATTGGAATTTCTAATTTTAGGAAGAATTCGAGAATATACACAAATCTGACCTGATGAGAACATACCCTCAGCGTGATGCAATAGACTACTCTGATAAAGGCATGAAAAACTGACCTTGAGAACGAGCCGAGTTGTACTAAGAGGGATCATGACACGAACATAGGACCAAGCTATGACGCAGATATAGACAGATGATGGATGGATGATATGGAATGCGATGGATGATGGATGGATGGATGATGCATAACAAGTCATGGAGATCCTGGTGGATGGAAAGTGCTTTTTAACACAAGGTGTCTGTTTACCAGGTTTTCACCAAGGTACTTGCCCAAAGTGCCATTGAAGTGGTTTTCACTATAGGATGATTTTTCTCTTTACTGTTTCTAATCCTTTTTTTGATTTTTTTGGATTTTTGGATTTTTTTGTATTTTTGGTTTTATACCTTGAAAGATTAGGCATAATTTTTTTTGAGATGGAAGCGATTCATGGGTTCCTACAGAGGTTCCCCTTCTGGTGTTGATAACTGATATTCCCTTGACTTGTAGCTTGCTGTGATGACAAAGGGTCCCAACCAATTGGGTTCAAACTTTCCCTTGCTATCTAGATTCAGAACATTCTTTTGATTCTCCTTCAACACAAGCTCTTTGACTTGGAAGGTCTGACTCTTGATCTTCTTGTAGCTTCGTTTGAGTTAGTTTTGGTAGACTTGCAAATGGTTCAAGGAATCCATGCGCCGCTCATCCAGTAGTTACAACTCATTTAATCTTGACACCGGATATTCTTCATCTGTGATGAGATTCTGCAATGATATCCTCAGGGATGGGAGCTTGATCTCAATGGGGAGTATGGCTTCTGATCCATAGACTAGGGAGAATGGGGTGGCACCTATTGGTGTGCAGATGCTTGTCCGGTAGGCCCATAAGGTGGGATTCAATTGGAAATGCCAATCATGACCAACGTCATTGACTGTTTTTGTGAGGATTTTTAGGATGGTCTTATTTGTAGCCTTAGCTTGGTCGTTTCCTTGGGGATAGTATGGAGTGGAAAAGCGATGTTGGATTTTGAACTTTTGACATAGGTCATGAACATCCTAGTTTTTGAAAGGTGTCTAGTTATATGAGATAATGGCTTGAGGGACACCATAGCGGAAAATTAGGTAGTTCAGGATGAACTTGGATATCTGCTTTTCTGTGATATAGGTCATGGGGATGACTTCCACCCACTTCATGAAGTACTTAGTGGCAGTGATGATGAACTTATGTGCACTGGATGAGGTGGGGGTAATTTTTCCAATGAGATCAAGCCCCCATTGTGAAAAGGGCCAAGGTGTAACAATCAGGTGGAGCTCCCAAGTTGGTGCATGGATGAGATCCCCATGCTGCTGACACTGCAATTACCTTTTGACATAATCATGTGCTTCTCTTTCCATTGTAGTCCAATAGTACCTGGTCCTTAGCAGTTTCTTAGCCAAGGTCATACCAGTTGAATGTGAACCATAAATGTCGTTATGTACCTCAGTCAAAGTGTTCAAAGCTTCATCAATGTTTAGGCATCGTAAAAGCATTCCTTCAATGCTTCTACAGTATAGGGTATCTCCTAGGACGACAAAATGGGATGAATTTTTGACAAAGGCTCTTTTGAGGTTCGGGGTTATATCTACGGGGAGGACTCCTATTTTCAAGTAGGTGTATATATCATGATACCAGGGATCACTGGGACCAACGATTTCAAACACAAATTTAGACTTTGGTACCTCAAATGCTAGTACAAGAAACTACTCTACGAGGAATTCTTGCTTTGGTACGTTGCATGGGATATCCAATAGCAATCCAATTGTTGCCATGGCATCTTTCGCTCTGTTATTTGCTCTTGGTAGCTACTCAAATGTGATATCAACGAAGAAATCTTTAAGGCTTTCCACCAATTTCTTGTATGGAGTCAACTTGTCGTCCTTTTTTTGATACTCATCATTTACCTGGAAGATTACGAGTTGTGAGTCACCATAGACCTTGAGTGCCATGATCTACCACTGCACTGCAATTCTCAGCCCTATGACAAGAGCCTCATATTCTGTGATGTTATTTGTGCAAGGGAATGATAGCTTGTATAATTTAGGTATACTGTCCCCTTGTGGGGTGATAACTAAGATCCCTACTCTTGATTCGTGTTGTGTGTAGGATTCATCAAAGTACATTTTCTAGTGATCCACTACACTTTGGTTGAAGATTGATTCATCAGGGAATTCTGATACAAGTGGGTTCATCAGTGCTTTCGCTAGCTGATCTGCTATTGCTTGTCCTTTAATGGGCTTGTGTTTCACATAATCAATGTCATGATTTGTCAGGATCATAACCCATTTAGTTGTCTACCTTGTAAGCATTGCTTTAGAAAGCAGGTACTTGAGCGGGTCTATCTTTGCAATGAGCTTTATTTGATTTGCTAGCATGTAATGTCTGAACTTTTATGCGGCGAACACAACTGCTAGACAAGCTTTCTCAATGGATGTATAGTTCAACTCATGTCCCACCATATTTTGGCTGATGTAGTAGATAGCTCTCTCTTTTCCATTTTCATCATGCAATGCTAAGAGAGCATCGAGAGCTACTGTTGTTCTTGATATATATAGGATCAAGGGTTTTCCTAGAATTGGTGATATGAGAACTAGCAGTGTGAGTAAGTATTCCTTGATCTTGTTGAAGGCCTGGTCATATTTTCATCCCACTTGTATGTTACCCCCTTGTGGAGTAGATGAGAGTATGGGACAACCTTGTTTGCTAGTTGTGCTATGAATCGACGGATGGACATGAGTCTTCCTTGTAGGCCTCTTAGTTGTTTTAATGTTTTCAGTGCCCCCATTTCGAGGATTGCTTTGAATTTGGCGGGATCTACCTCGATTCCTCTCATGGATGCAATGTACCCTAGGAGCTTGCCTGATTGTACCCCAAAGACACACTTTTTTGGATTTAGTTGGACCTTGTACTTTTCTAGCCTATCAAAGATAGAGCTTAGAGCTAATATGTGATCCCGTCATTTCTTTGAGTTGTCCAATATGTCATCCACATAATCTTCCACAATTTTATGGATCATATCATGAAATATTAGTGTCATGGCCCTTTGATAGGTAGCTCCTGTATTTTTCAACATGAATGACATCATATTCCAGCAATATGTCCCCCATAGACAAGTGAAATCTATTTTATTTTGGTCATCTTTTGCTATCATGATCTGGTTGTAACTTGAGAATTCGTGTATCAGTGATAGCATCTCATGTCCCGCTATCATATCCACAATCATGTCAATGTTTGGAAGTGG
>VDFB02177675.1:0-14481 GCA_007258455.2 Sequoia sempervirens | reverse complement strand
AACATCATTGATAGTTTTCTTCAAGATTTTCAAGATGGTCTTGTTTGAGGCCTCTACTTGGCCATTCCCTTAAGGGTAGTAAGCTATGGAAAATCAATGTTGGATATGAAATTTCTCACAAATTTCTTGAAAATCTTGATTTTTGAAAGGTCTACCATTGTCAGTGACAATGGAGCTAGGAATGTTGTACTAATAGATAATGTAATTTAGAATGAAGGAAGCAATTTTTTTCTAGTGATTGTGGTTAACGGGATGGATTCAATCCACTTTGTGAAATATTTCATGGTTGTGATGATGAATTTATGTCAATTGGAGGATGATGAATGAATCTTACCCACAAGATCAAGTCCCCATTGACAGAAAGGCCAGGTTGATGCGAATAGTTGTAGTTCCTGGGCTGGTGCATGTATATGATTACCATTGACTTGACACTTTTTGCATTTCTTGATGAATTGAAAAGATTCCTTCTCCATGTTCGGCCAGTAGTACCCCAAGTGTAGGAGTTTCTTAGCTAGAGTTAGTCCACTTGAATGAGTTCCACAGATACCTTGATGAACTTCACATAAATTCATTTCAGATTCGTTACGTTCAAGACATCAAAGGAGAGTACCATCGAGACCTTGTCGATAAAGTGTATCCGCTATCAAGGTGTGTCTGGCAGCTTGACGGATGAAATTACATTTTTGGTTTCGGGATAGATCCGGTGGAAGGGTATTGTCTCTGAAATAAGTATAGATCTTCCCATAGATGGATGAATCAATATCAACTAGATGGCATATGACTTGTGATTCAGGATTATCATATGCAAGATTAAAAATTGTTCCACCAAGAACTCATAATAGCTTCATTTTTCTAGTATCTGTAGGAGAGAAGCAATTGTTGCCATGGTGTCTGCAAATTTGTTATCAACTCTTGGGATTTGTTCAAGTTTGATCTTAACAAAGTATCTATTGAAATAAATGACCATTCTCTTGTACAACATCATCTTGTCATCTTTTTTTGATAATCAGAATTTACTTGATTGATGACTAGTTGGGAATCTCAATAGACTTGCAATTCTATGATTCTCCATTCCATTGTTACTTTGATACCAATAATTAATGCTTTGTACTCAACCATGTTATTGGTGCAAGGGAACATAAGCTTGTAAGATTTCAGGATAGTATTTCCTTGAGGCATAACAAATAGGATTCCAGCACCCAACCCGTGTTGAGTGTAAGACCCATCAAAATATAACATCCATTGTTGTGTTGTTATGGTGACAATGTTTGCATCTCAAAATTCAATATGCATAGGATGGTCATCTTGCAATGGTGCTTTGGCTAACTGATCTGCTATCACTTGGCCCTCGATTTCTCTTCAATCCACATATTGGATGTCAAATTTTCTCAATATCATCACCCATTTTTCTAATCTTCTTATTAGGGTAGCTTTTTCGAGTAGATACTTTAATGGATCAATCTTGGCTATGAGTTTGACAATATGGGTTAACATGTAGTGTCGTAGTGTTGAGTAGCAAACACTACTGCCAAACAAGCTTTTTCAATGAATGTGTAGTTAATTTCATAGCCATTCAATGTTCTGTTGATGTAATAGACAACCCTTTCTTTTCTCACAAAGTCTTCTTGTGCTAGTAAAGCACCCAAAGATACCTTAGTTGTTGCTATGTAGAGTAAGAGTGGTTTTCCCTCTATTGGTGGTACCAATATAGGTGGAGACATCAGATATTGTTTCAGTTGATTAAAATTTGCTTCACATTTTTTGTCCCATTTGAAGGAAACATTTTTGTGTAGTAAGTGATTAAAAGGATGACTTTTGTTTGCCAGTTGTGAGATGAATCTTAAGATGGATTGGAGTCTTCCTTGTAAAGATCTTAGCTAGATGATGTTCTTAATGATTTCTTTGACTTTGGTTGGATCCACTTCGATGCCTTTAGTTGAGACTATTCATCTTAAGAGCTTCGCTAATGTCACTCCAAACACACACTTCTTTGGGTTTAATCTCACATTGAACTTTTCCAATCGAGTGAAGATTTTATCTAGGATTTCAAGATGTCCTTCCTTGGTGAATGATTAGGATAACAAGTCATCCACATAGTGCTCCATGAAGGTGTGCATCATGTCATGAAATATTGTCATCATTGCACATTGATAGGTGAGTCCTGTGTTCTTCAATCCAAAAGGAATGATGTTCCAACAAAATGTTCCCCATGGACATGTGAAAGCTATTTTAACTTGATCTTCTCATGCTATTTTGATTTGATTGTAGCTTGAAAATCCATCCATAAGTGGTAACATAGTGTGTCCTACTGTTAGATCCATAATTATGTCCATGTTGGGCAAAGTAAAATCATCCTTTGGACAATCCTTGTTAAGATCTCTAAAATTAGTACATATTTTGATTTTTCCATCTAGTTTGGAGGCTAGTACAATGTTAGAAATCCACTCAGCATAGTCAATCAGTCGGATGAAGCTTGTATCTAACAACTTCTTCAATTATTCTTTCACTAGCAAGGTGATGTGTGGATGCATTTTTCTTAGTTTCTGCTTTATTGGCTTCACTCTAGGTGGTAGAGATAAGTGATTCATTATTAGATCTAGATCTATGCTTGACATGTCAATGTAGGACCAAGCAAACTTTATTTGTCTTTCTTCAAAGAACTTGGTGAAATTGGGCTTTTTCTTCTTTTGTCATCGATCTTGCTAGATGTAGGTCTTTACTTTCTCTAAAGTGACGATGTTGATGGATTGTGTAGGATTAACCAATACTGATGATCTTTCATGATAATGTTCAGGAAGAGTGTAAAATATCTCATCCTTCAATTCCTTAGAGATGTTTTCACTATTGGATACACTCTTTATTTTTACTTTTCCATGATCTAATACTTCCATTTCATGGTTCTCACCATTAGATCAATTTTTAATATTTTTCATTTTACAGCTAAGAGATTTAGCACTCCCTTGGCTCAAAGCTTCATTATGAGATTTAGTGGTGGAACTTTTTTCTGGTTTTTTAGAACAAAGGAAGTTAACAATGACATCATCATCCACAAAGATAGGGACATTAAGAGGCTCGGTTTGTTCCCAATTGATGAGTTTGGGATGTATTAAAGGTAAAGGATCATCAAATTGGTCAAGGTCAATAGTGGTGAGGGTTCTGATGGAAAAAATTTTGTGGTGTTTGATAGTGACATCAAGGTCTATAATGTTACTCTCCTCTTAATCATCTATCTCACTCAATGTCTGACCATCCTCACTAGAGTCATCAATATGTTGTGATCCAATTTCAAGTGTTATAGACCCTAAACTTTTTCCCTTCGTACATGTGGGTGCATACCTTTGTATCACATCAATTTCTTTATCTTTATAAGATTCTTCAGATAGTGAATCCTATTCATGTTCATTTGATTCAGTTTCAAAACTAGCTTGGAGCTATAGGATTCATTCACAAATCTTTTGATTGGCTTCTTCCTCTGTCTATTCCTTGTATCCTAACCCTATCTTTTATTTTGGATTAATTGTGATAGGCTAGATTGGTTCCACAATACCCTCTTTTCATTTTCGGATAGGACTTTTTCCTTCATACCCCATCTTTTCTAAGATTGTTTTCCCTTTACCATATTATTCTATTTTTATGTTGGTATTTGTTGCTATGGATGCTTCTTCATCTTTGTAAAGCTAGTTGAGAATTTCCTTATCTTTCGATTCATCAAATAAAGCGCCCGCCTTTACAAATTTACCATCAAAAAGTGTGATAGGTTGTGAGGATTGTTGTCTTGATGTTGATGGTTGTCCATATGATCTTGGAGAAGGCAGCAACTATGAGAGACACAAGGAATGCTTAATGGAATACTCACCCATGCCTTTATCTTTCAACTAGATCTTTTTCTCAAACTGTTTTGATAGAGAATTTAGTTGGATTTCATTATTTGATGGATTAGGATCACCGATGTATTTATCTTTTGACTAGACCTTTTTATCAACCCATTTTGATAAATAATTTAATTGTCTTTCATTGCTTGAGGAAGTAGAAGTGAGAGCTTCTATGTTATGTGGTACAAAAATGTCTTGGACCGTCTTTAGCGTGTTACAATATTAAGGATTATTGGAATCAACTAAAATGGTGATTTCTTGTCCATTGTAAGGAAACTTCAAGCATTGGTGATATGTTGATGGCACTACTTGCATTTAATGAATCCAAGGATGTCCCAAGAGTATATTGTACGTCAACTCTTTGTCTTAAACTTGATAGATTATATCCTTTACAACTTGCCCCACTTGAATTGGTAACATGATCAGTCCTTGAGAAGATCTTTCTTCATCATCATAAACTTTTATAATGATCTTTCTTCTGACATCAATTGCATTTTCTGAATATCCTAGTGCACAAATAAGCTTTAAAGTGAAGATATTTAGACCAACTCCTCCGTCTATTAAAACACGTTTGACTGTTGTTTATGAATTAAAACCTCAATATGTAAGGGAGCATTGTGTGGATGACTGGGTGATGCATCATTGTTTTTAGAAAATGATAGATAATGGGGTGCAGCCAAATGTCCCACCATGTCTTGGAATTGACATACTTTCAAATTATTTGGTACTATGGTAGCTGTATACACTTAAAAATGGTCATATCACATTGTCTGGTAATTAATTAAATATTTTTAATATTTAATTAAAATCTTTTGATTCTATCTACATATAAATAAATTTAAATAATTTATTTATATTGTTCATGATTTCATTTCGATTAAATATTTAATCACCTTTTCATATTCATTTCTTAATTAATTAAATAAATGTTACAATTTATTTATATTAATTATCATATAATCTTAGTTTGAATATTTTATTCAAATAAAGATTAAAATATTATAATTCTTCTAAATATCATTTGTAATTAAATATTCCAAAATATTTGATTATTTCCTCTAATCCAATATTCATTCTTAAATCATTTCAAAATTCCTCTCAATTCAATTCAAAAATCTTTCCAAAAATATTTAATTAATTCTTCTAAATATTTCAAAAATCTTCTAAAGTCACATCATGATTAAATATTCCAAAAATATTTAATTCTTCTATAGTTTTCAAAAATCAAATATCAAAAGCAATAAATAAAATTAAATAAATTTAAATATTTATTTAATTTGGGATTTATCTTCAACTCCCGGGAAACAAACTGCCAAAACAGAAAATTAAATTTCTCTATTTTTGTGCAGGCTTGTTCCCGTGGGTTGAAGACAGGATTCCATTCTTCTCTCCAACCTCTCAACCTCCCCCATTTTCTTCTCAACCTCTCAATCTCTCACCATTCAAACTTACCAGACAAATTCATAGCCGTAGATTCTTGCCAGCCGGGATGAAGCCTGCAAAAAATCTATAAATACAGCTGCCGGGAGCTCCAAAATCGTATAGAATTTTAAGCAAGTAAACTATAGGAAAATTGCATAGTATTCCCAGCATTCATAGAGCATTTTCATAGCAATAGCATAGAATCATAGCATAGTAGTAATAGAATCATGTTATCTTTCATTCACAGCCCCTGTGCATAATCACAACCCCTGTTCATATCCGTTAACAGTTTTACTCCACTAGCATATAGAATAGATTTTCATCTTCATTTGCATTCTCATTCTGCAGCAGCCATTTGGAGAAGCTAAGCTTACACAATCTGAGAGCCAAAAAGCTTCAAAAGAATCTCTGTGGATAGAGAAAAATGGGACGGCACTAAAGATTTTGTTTGTTTAAATTTAATTTAAATTTCTTTAGTTTAATGTTTCATTTAGTGTTTTTGTTTTCATTTACATTACAATTAAGCATATAACACAGTAGCCACTAGAGCTTGTTCTAGAATATCCTTGTGAGCTAGTGAAAATTTCAAAAGTTCTAATATGGATATCTATGTTGGGATTTTTCTACAATTGGTCAACTATGTTGTATTGATGTAAAGGGGTAGCAACTGCTTTAAATGTAGCTCCTTTTAATTTGAATTTGGATTGCCCTCTTGTGGTCACATTGACTAGTTGATTATCTTGTTTTTCTCTAATTTTAATGACATTATTCTGATTATTTAGTTGCAACAATGTTTGTGGTTAGATTTATTGGTATGATGTCTTGTTTATCATTGATTTTGATGTCATTGCTTTGATTTTCAACTACAAAATATGAAGGATAGTGGTGTCATAAACATAGTTCACATTTTTACCTTTGTTGTTTGTAGAAGAAGATTCTCATTTTTCATAGTTTGGTAAAGGGTTCTTAAATGCTCCATGATCATTATTTGTTTGAGGTCCTTCTACCAATATTTTCTTTTGATCTATCAAGTCTTATACTAAATGTTTTAGTTGCATATAATCATTTGTTTTGTGCCCTTTGTTTTGATGAAAATCACAGTAGTATGCATCATTCCAACATGATGGTTTAACTCTTGGTTCCCAGTCTCATGCTTCTGGTAATTTTATAACTTTATGTACAATAATTTCTTGTAATGTTGATTCAAGAGATTGCCCCAAAGGTGTAAATTTTCTATAATTTGATGGCATTTTATATGGTACTGAATTTGGTTTAGATTCATGGTTATTCTAATTTTTATTTTGATTGTTGTTTGTGATGGTTTTGGAGGTAGCAATTGTCAAGTTAAAGACTGGTTTTGAATTTTGTGTAGTAGTAGTAGCATCATTGATACCATAATTTTTATTCCTTTGCCATAATTTTGGTTTATCATTGTTGTTATAATGACTAGAAGAGTTTGCAGAATTTTTTCCTTCATTATAGATTTTTAATACCCCTCTTTTGACCAAGGCTTCCTCAATTTTGAGTCCATTTTCAATCATCTTTTCAAAGTTGTGTGGACATTGCAATTTGATTCTATAGCTCATCTCATCGTTTAGATTATCAATGAAGATTTCCATCTTTACGAGCATATCTAGCAAACAATCTTCTTCATCTTTGTAAAAATATGGGAGATTATTCACCATTTTCTATTTTGTGTTACAAAGATCTTTCATGGTTATCTTGTGTTGAATGTTGTAGGAATATTGAGTGATAAACTTATTGACCAACTCTTCAAAGGACCTAATACCTGGTGGGAGTTTTGAAAACCATTCCATGCATTGGCCACCCAAACTTTGTGGAAACAATCTCATCAAATAAGTCTCTTCATGTGCAAATTCCAAGCTAATGGTGAGAAATTCCCTTACATGATCTATAGGATTAGTTTTTCCATTATATTTATCATATAATGGAAATTCACAATGTTTGGGAAAAGGTATCATGTTCACAATTCTATGAAAAGGATAAAGGAAAATGTCTTGCAACAGACATCTTTTTGTGGTTCCTCTTTGCATGTCAAGGAGTTGTTGTAGATTTTTCATTTGATGAGTTAAAGAAACCATTGGATCTATGTTTGGTAGATCAGTTTTTGTTCTTTTGGGAGCTCCTTTTAATTGATTAACATCAAAGTCATTGGACAATTTGACGCCTTGATTTTCCAGCATTAAAAAGTATTTTGCTCCATCTTTTCTAGAATTTTCTCCATGAATATGTGGAATTTAGGGTCTTGTTGAGCTTGTTGAATATCTTCCTCAGTTGTTTCATCAGTTTTATGTTGGTGGAATCTATGGAAAGGATTTTCTTCTCCTTCAGCCATGGTGGTTTGAATTTGAATTTCTTTTTCCTTGAGTTTTTGCTTTTGAGATCTTGTTAAAATGGGCATACAAGTGTTAAATTTTTTACTAGACTTTTATCTTTGTTTGAGAAGTGCCAAGGATATGCCCAAGTCAAATAGAATGAAAAATCCTATTGATGAGACTAAGGTGAAATCTGATAGACAACGTTGTTTCATGATGAAGGATGGCAAATCTTGATGATGAAACTTAGCTTAACAATCATAGATGTGATTGATGATTAGGCACTGTAAGGTGTTAAATATTAGTTTAGTTAAAGAATTTTACTTATAAAAGCTAGTTTCTTCAAGTTTAAACTAGTTTTGTGAATGAGGAATGATTCTACTATGAAAAGGATCCTTAACTGTGCTTCTAATTTTTTGACAGATGGTAAATTTAACTCTTTATTTGTGAATCAAATGGATGCACTAAAATAGGGTACAAATGTGGTAAAATATGGAATGGATGCACTAAAACAAAGCTCAAATGTGCTAGACTATCCCCTAGATGTTCCTGAATAGGAAACTAATGCACTAAAAGATTTGATGAATGTGTTGGAAAAGACTATGAATGCACTAAAACGTATTGCAAATGTGCTAGCAAAAGCCAGAGATGCACTAGACTGTTCCTTAAATACTAGTTCAAGTTATTTGACAAACATTCAAATTAGCTTTGTTGGAGTATTAGGTAAATGTGCTAAACAAATTGCAGATGCATTGGAAGATGGGACAAATGTGCCAGAATATGGCCTAAATGCACTAAAACAGAAACCAAATGTGCTAGAGTATGAGCTAACTGCGCTAGAAAAAAATTCAAATGTGCCAGAATATGGCCTAAATGTGCTGAAAGGTATGATGGATGAGCTACAACAGAACCTATATGCATTGAAAAATGAGGCAAATGCACTGGAATATGAAGTGTATGCGCTAAACTGGAAATGTTCACTACTTTTGAAAATTTGTCTGGTTATTTTGCTTTAAATCAATGAATTTGAATGTTTTCAAGTGATAATCCTCTAAACAATGATTTTTGCCGGATTTCCTTTTTTTTGAATCATGTGAATTAAATTCCTTAAATGGATAATCTCTTTAATAATGATTTAAAACATAACAATTTCTAAAACAGTTGTTTCAAGCCCATGATCTAAACATTAAGTGTATGTTCAAGAATCTAGTTTGATTCCTTTGATTTCCATAGGTATAGAACAAGAGAAAATAGATCAATCAAACTCTCCTAATGTCAAGGTCATTAATAATATTGTAGCCCACATCTTAGAAATGTCAGCTCACACAACCATGTCACCCACTAGAGGGCACCTTTGTTTTTGTCTTTTTCAGATCTTAACCAAAGTCAAATCCTCCACTTTTGGCCATAAATCCCTGATAGTTATATGTTGAGTATCTTGGGGGCAGATTCTTCCCTCCCCTTGCACTATGAATATTACAATGTTTAGAAACTGACTTGGCCGACTTCTACACTTAAAGTTCTTAGTAAGGGTTTCCATTCAGTGCAAAAAATGATAAACTCCCTCAGGAGACCTCCCAACCTTTAGAACAAAGGCTTTGGGGATGATTATCTTGCACGCTACTGTCGAATGTGAGTTTCCTCATATTCATGTTTGATTATAGTGGGTTGGAATACTTGGCTTTAGTCATTCCCACTTAGGCCATTCTCGTAGGGTGAGTAATTTTTCCCACTATAGCAGGCCTTCTAAAGGTTCTATTGTGTTAAATGAAAGAGTGAGTCTAGCATTTTGGTCACCTAGTGAAGGGGAGAGCATGGGCCTATCACTTTACAAGCACAACACGCATGATGTTCATTGAACTTTTAATTAAACTAGATGCTTAATTTAATCAAAGGAAAACAATAACTCCAACCCCTACAAACACTGTTAGTAGTCTTAGATATTGTCTTTGACAATCATATTAAGCCCTTGCAAGACAAAATATAAATCAGTTCTCAAAATTTTGAATTTCTACAAATAAAACCAAATGCACTAAAATAGAGACCATATGTGCTAAAAGATCAAGCAGATGCACTAAAATAACTACTGTATGTGCTAAAAGAACTACTAAATTTTCTAAAAGATGAGTTGGGTGCACTGAAAGATGATCTTGATGTGCTATAAGATGAGCTGGATGTGTTGAAAGATAAGCCAGATGCACTGAAACAAGGCCTGGATGCACTAAAAGTCACCACCTATGCGTTGAAATAAGCCGCAGGTGTGCTACATAGAAATTCATGACCAAATTTGTAAACGAACTTTCCATAAAACATTAATAAAAATGGGGCTAGGCCCCACAGTGGGCACCAATTTATGTGTGATGTTAAAAATTGTGAATAAGCAATTTAAAGCTAAACAACACACCAATGAAACATTATATTAAGAGATTCAAATAACAATTCAAGTTAAAGCAATAAATCCCTCAATGGAGTTTCATTGTTCTCTATCTCCAAGGATTTGTTAAGTCATTATTTCTCTCAAATTTTTTGTGCACTATGACTTTTAGAATGACAACCTGAAGAATGAGATGTTGAAAAATACAAGAATATCTTTCCTACATGATTGATTGGTGTGCTATATGATTGATATGATAATGATGTTGTGATGTTGTTATGATAATGATATGATACTAATTTTTTTAATTAAATTATTGGAATTAAGATGCAACTAATGATGAAGCCATGATTATGCTAATGGATTCTAAATTGCTAATACTAAAATGCTCAAATGAAAATTCTGTAGAGTAAGATTGCTAATGATTGAGATCCTTTTTGCTGTAGAATGAGGTTGTATTTATAGATTTTCCAAGGCATAAATTGAGGTGGCGACAACCAATGGTCTGGATTTAATCTGGAGAGATGAATAGTGGAGGATGAAAAAGTTAGAGAGAATGAAGGAGAGTGTTCCCTTCATAAGAACAATTTTCCAAGTGTGAGGAAGACTAAATGGAATATGAAAGCCAAGTGTCCCAAAGTTGTTTAGAATTTGTTGAAGATAAATCCCAAACTAAATATTTAAAATATTCAATTTTTTGAGACACATGATGAGGTGGAAGGTGGAAAAAGTAGTAGACATGTGACTATATTCAAATTTAGAATTTAAATTTAATAAGAGGAAGATAATTAAATAAAACAAACTATTTAAATTTGTTTATTTAATTAAGATTAGAAGAATATGATTTAAGATAGAAGAATTTGAAAATGAACTATAGAAATACATTTATAATTTATTTACAAGTAGACGAATTAAAAGGTTTATTAATTAAATAACTTATATTTAATTAATTAATTCTCCAGACCAATTTTAGATGTATACATAGACAATCATAACAATCATACTTGTTCTTCTCCCAATACCTCACCTATTAGTGATGAAGGTATCTTGGTGAAAGAAGATACAAGAATTGATAGTCTTGATTGTCTCTCTCCTCCTCCCCTTTTGGAAGATATTAGAAAACAAGGAGATGAGATCATATAAACTTTTCTAAACATCACCTTACCTATCCTTCATTCATCCCTTGCTTGTGAGAATGTTTTAGCGAAAGAGGATGATATCATAAATAGCCATGACAATCAAAATTATCTTTTTCCTAATATCCCTCCTTGATGAAAAGAGGATAGGTTGGTGTTAGAAGATGCACCCATTGGAATTCATGAAAATCTTGTTCCTCCCTTCCCTAATGCTCCTACCATTTGGAAATATCTATTTAATAATCATGAAACTCATAGTTGTCCTTCTTTTGATGCCTCCCCTATTTGTGATGAAGCTACTTTACGAAATCTAACCATAGAATGTGATGAACATCTAACAAGCTCTCCAACTAGGGTACATAGTATGGCACAAAAGAATGAGACCTTAGAGAAAATGGACAATCAAATTGAGCCTTCTCTTAATATCCCCACTATTGATAATCATGAAAATCAAACCATTGATCATTCCCCTACTTGTGATGAAGTCATTTTAGAAGAACCAATCCTTGAATCTCAAGAACATTTGGTTTGTAGTTCTCCTAAAAACACCCCCCTAGGAGGGATATCATGGAAGAAAAAAATGAAAATTTTTTACCTTCCTTAGGTGATGACAAACAAGTGATTCTATATTGCTCTTTATTAGAGATACATCAAACCAAGACCGCCAAGGTTATGAATGTGCAAGTTTCCGTTAGATCACCTTTGATCAATGGACCTCCTACATATCTCATGGGACATCCTAGTATCCTCTAATTATTTACCCCTCCTCACAATGACCACAAACTCAAAACAAACCTGAACGTATCCTTTACTGACCATCACACAAACCTCAAATTCAAAACAAACCTGAACTTATCCTTTACCCACCTAAGAATAATGTGTCACAACAGTTGAGTCATAATACAATTTCTCATACATATAACAATAGAAACAATCTAAAACCAATACAAACACCCCACCAACCTTACCTTTGCTTAATCCCATCCTACTTGGTCCTCCTCACTTTCCTTCACATAGTGGGAAGGAGAATGATCTTGTTGAACAACTTAAGAATACTCCTACAAAGATATCTTTATGTGACCTAATTCAGAATTCACCTAATTATCACGCTATGCTTCAAACAACCTTGAAACAAGTTCTAATCCCTTCTAATGCGCAACCAAATGACATAGCAGCCATGATTCATGGAATAAATGCTAACATTTTTTTCCACCAAAGTGAACTCCCCATTTTGGAAGTGTAAACAAAATGATGCTTTCATGACATTATTTCAACATAAAAGAAAAGGGATAAATATTACCCTTGTGGATAACAACTCTGCCCTTAACATGTGGAGTGTGACCCTCTTGGATAGACTCTTGGTGTCGATAAATCGAACATTCAACCTGATTCTTTATCTATCATAGGATTTGACAATGTAGGAAAGAAACCGATCAATGTGATCACTTTACCTATTACAGTTGGAAAGGACACATTGGACACACCAATCCATGTTATGCCTCATGATCTTTCATATAATCTCCTTTTAGGCAGGCCATGGATTCATGCAATGAATGGGGTGCCTTCCACTCTTCATCATCAAATGAAATACATCTACAACAAAAAAGTGTACACACTCAAAGTTGACCCTAACCCAAATAGTTGTTTAAATATTGAGAAAAATAAGGAGAACCCCTTGAAAAAATTATCACCAACCACACAAGTGGAACCCATGCAACAAAAATACAAAGAAAAACGCATTGAGGAAGTCATGAAACTCTTAGAAGATGATTGGGGTTCCTTGAGATTTCACACCAAAATTCATGGGAAAATACAAGATCACAACAAAAGACTCTACAAAGGAAAGGAAAAAGTGGTAATGTCAACACAAAATTCAGAAAACTATTTGAAAGCATCCACCTCAACCACTAAAGACAAAGAAGCAAATTATACATCAAAATTTGATGACACTAATTACCAAAAACCACTAGATCCAAAAGAAATGTAAAAAAAATTTGGAAAAGGTTATGAGCTTTTGAAACAACTGGGATATAGTGGAAAAGGATGTGGTGCTAGAGAAAAAGGTATCTGTAACTCTATAGAGCCTAACATGCAAGAAATGACTCGTGGTCTTGGTTATTGTCCTTTGATAGAAATAAACAAGCCTTCACTTGATATCAACACTATTACAAAACATCCTTCTAAGCCGACTTTAACAATAGTGCATCTTGAACTAATAAACACTAGTGGTCTTGATTGTTTTCCTTTGCTAGAAATGAAACAAACAAAGAAATCTTTGCTTAATGTCAATGTCATCTCACAAAACACTAATGATTTGAATTCATTAGATTTTACATCCTCCTTTCAAGGAGAGAAAAAAATCTCACAATATAACGAGTCTTGTGTAGTTATGACATCTTGTACTAAGCAAGAGATATCTTTGTCACAAAATAAAGGAACATCTTCACGTATTGATCAAGAAGGTATCTTATCAAGACTACTCCAAGATCACTTGATATCTCTCCCTCCAAGAACATGGAAGAAATTTTACTAAAGGATTCATTTTGTGCATATCATAGAGTTCATGGTCATGCTACTAATGAATGCAAGGATTTAAGTAACAAAATTCAACATCTTTAGGAGTGTGGTTCTCTTCCTTTTGTTGAAGCACCTAATTCTTCTAATTAATACCTACTTTTATCCTATTCAGCTAACCCTTGTCCTGCACTAAGTGGGGACAAGGGGTTAGTTATCCTTGTCCTCGTATATCACTTTTCATTCTCTTTGGGCTAGTTGATCACTTTTCATGAACATATAAGAGCAAGCTTAGGATGTGGATGACATGCCTTAAGTTGGATCGAATGTGACATACTCCCTTTTTCATGATGTAGCTTATTGGAAACATATGATTTGGCATAGGGCTTTCCGAATAAGATATCATGTCTTCTTCTAATTTAAAGAAATTGCTCATAGTAATGGTGTTAGCAACCACTTTAAAGTGGGGGCATACCTTGACACTCATGTTTCATTGTGTTATTTTATTTTTTCCTGCGATGCATCCTTTTCTTTGTGGTGTCATTGTGCTTGATTCCCTCCAAGAGCATGATATTTATTTGATTTTTCCTCTCTTGGAGATGTTAGGCTTGATGTTCCCTAAGAAGAGACCTTACATGAACTAAGAAAATTCCCTTTGAACATACCTTACACTATTTCACATTTCCAACATTGGTTATATGGCCATCTTGCATAATACAACTTGCATGCCTATGGAACCATCTTGTTTGTTCATGAGTTCTAAGCATATGAATTTTTTCTCTTCTCATGAAGCTCAAAAATCATTTTTGTGTGGTGCCTTATTAAAG
>VDFB02177673.1:0-61670 GCA_007258455.2 Sequoia sempervirens | reverse complement strand
ACCTAATGGGCTCTAGATTACCCAGAGCGTCCAGTGTTTGTAACCTTGGCTCTGATACCAATCTGTAATGCCCCGTCTTAATAACCTAAGAATGTTGCAAATGTGTTATAAAGGTGTAATAAATTTTTTTTTAAAGTTTAATTATTAAGTTAATTAGTTGCATACATTCATTAGGCTAAACGACGTTACACTACTTTGAGTTTTCCATAAGTGACTTAAGTATTTCGCATTGCACATATTAATAACATTAACATAAAGATAAACTTGCATAACAATGAAATTTCATTCAAGATAACATAATAAAGTACATTCATGTTTTTCCATACATTGCATTTGATAATTATACAATACTCATCCATCTGATGAGGTAGTTCAAATAATAGTTACATTTTACAAATGATCACCTCACAACTTTGAGGGATTTTTTTTACAATACAAATTTTACAATATACAATGTTGATATAAACATAAGTATCCAGTTGCGAGCTCTCCATCCATGAAGCTCTCGATGCCAAGATCAAACTGGGGAACCAACGGAGTAAGGTGCACGTTCCACCCAACCATGTGGTACCTATAGGTCCACCCCTCGTGCTAGGAGATAGTAATAAGGTTACCTAGACCTAAGCTACTAACCCTAGACACTAGTACAAACAATCTAATGGTTACATTGCTTCCAGATTTGACAATTGAATTATCTACAAATACAAGGTTAATTGTTATTCTAGGTGGAGTGTCATCACAATGTTGCAAAGGTTACCCTGGTGTTTCTTCCTAGGTTCCGGCCCCCAATCCTTGGGTTACCCTGGTAACCTCTTACGAAACCCGGCCCCTATTGCAAACTGTTGCGGAATTGAATGTCTTTTGAAGTAACAAGACACCGATTTTCCATTCCAGGCCTTCTCATCTTATACTCAAGACTTTGGTAGCTCAAGAGTCATAAGAGAGGCATAAGCATCTTGTTAAGTGTTTTAGATCTAACTACTATGTTCTTTAATTTTCACTGACTTACTAACTAATTGTAAGTTACCCTGACACCACTTTGTGTGTCGGCCCTTACAATTAGCCACTCCCCTAAACATAACATAGGTAACTAAGTTTTCAAGGCTAGGGTATACAAAGTGTACAAATAACTAAAATCTCTAAAGAAGACCAAATGTGAACATCAAATCATTGATCATATACAAATGTCAAACCACCATACAAATCTATGTACACACCCTTAGTAAACACAAGATCTCTACTCAAAATAATCCACCATCGCTCAAACCCAGCGATTAAAATATCCAACAAAACATCATAGGTCTAATAGTATAAAAACATAACAACAAGAAGAATAAGCATAAACGGAGGGGTACTACAGTTTTTGTGTCCAAAGGTAATTTCACTGGACTTATTTCTCTTAAAATATCATCTTACTTTGTCTAATGTCCAACACAATTTTCTTGGAATTTCTTTATGTGAGAAAAAAATTTGGTCTTGTAGAAATATTATTAGACCTTAGAGTATGAATTCCATTAAAAAAATATCTAGGCAAGGCAAAAAAGGAAACTTAATTAGACCTATAATATATGATTCCAAACCATCTTTGAACTCATCCACACTCTATGACAAGTTGTCACTAATGTTATTTGCATGTTAAATAATTTGAGGAACTAGCCTCATTTTTTGATGATCTTCAGTTAAAGTGGTTTTTAGGGTCGGAGGAAAAAAATCTATAGATAATGTACTACAGGGCATGATGTAGGAGCATCCCTAGTTGTAAAGCAATCCCATGTTAGCCAAAAATAGTTCTTTTCTTTTCTTGCATTCAGTAGCAGTTTCATTATTTCATTCAATATTTTACCACACTATTGTTTCTAACCTCATGAATTAGGATATAGCATCTACACACTAACACCTATCACATATCCATATTTCACACCATTTACAGTTGCCTATCAAAAAATATCACTCTCAGAATTTCACTATGTTTACCAGTCTGATCATTTGGGACTAATCTAGTCTGGTTTTTTAGTGCGGACCTATTCCAAACCATGTGAAGCCTAATTTGACATCATACAAGTATCCAAGGTTCATTGGGACCTATCTTGGATATTCAGAGAGTTTTTTCTTTTTTTGTGGAGTTATCTTTAAATATTTTGAGGTCGACTTTCATATGTGTTCATTTATCAAGTTTATGAACCCTTGTGGCCAATGCAAAAATTTGTTGGTTGTTATTGAGAATCATATTTATAATAATTTATAATCATTTAGGAGAGATCATTTATTAGTTAGTTATTCATGGTTAGATAGATTCAATACATTTTTGCAATAACCCTTCGAGGCCATGTAATAAGGCCTATGGGCTAGTTGTAGTGTTGAAATCCCTTGTGGAAAGCTTTTGAGCCTTGAGTATTCACCCTTGAGGTCTATGTTTCATGTAAGATTATTAATTTAAAAGAGTTTCTTGCTCACATATTATTTTTTTGTGTTATTTTTTTGTGTTGACTCATTACTACATGGTTTAGACTATTCCTTCTGGAACCCTCCTACCATGACTGCACCAAGTGGTATCTGAGTGAGTTTTTAATTTTTGAGGGCATTCCTTGAGGTGAAGAGATCTCCAACTTCAGGTAGACTGCATTTTTTGTCAACCAATAACTGATTGTGAGGCATTTGAAACCCTTGTAGCCAATACATTGAACTGAGGCAGTTACATCGATTCAAAGGGAGATATGTTGCCAAGGAGAGTAATTTATATGGTGAATTTTTCTAGAAGAATGAATGAAATGTTGGAAATGATGTGTGAGATGCGAGTTCAATTAGATGTTGTAGAAGAGGACCAAAGGCAAGGCCTAAACCCTAGGCAAAATGATGAAAGTGATGATGAAGCAAAACATGTGAATCAATTTGTAGAAGACCTGAGTGAAGAAGAAACAAATCAAGTAAAGATGTTGAAAGCAATCTCAAAGATTATAAAATGACCTAGAGTTGAAATTCAAAATTATGTGAGAAATTTGAATCCTAAAGAATTGATTGATTGGATCAATTAAATGGAAGAATACTTCAAATCTAAAGAAATTGAAGATCCAAAAAGAGTTAGATTTGTCATTTAACAAATTTGAAGGGTCATGCTACATTATGGTGGAAAGAAGTTCAATTAGACGAAAAAAGAAGAGGCAAATAAAGAATCATCGAATGGGATCTAGAATGGTGACAAAATTGAAGAGTCAATTCATACCAGTAGATTATGAACTTGAATTGTTGAACATATTATAGAACCTGAGACAAAAGGAGAGATTGGTGAAGGAGTATACTAAAGAATTATACAAGATGATAATCATAACCATTCATAGTGAAGCAAGAAAAGAGAAGGTTGCAAGATACATCAATGGATTTAGAACAAACATTCAAGAATAATTGAGCCTGGTAAATATGGCATTAGCTGAAGAAGCATATCAATTTGCATTGAAAGTGGAAAAGAAGTTGAATAAGAAATTTGAACAAAGGAAAATGAGTGCAAGAGGAATATTTCAAAAGAATGGAACCCAGTTCAGTGAAATAAGACCTTATACAAAGCAAAACAAAGATGTAAAACCCTATCGAAGCATAGAAAAGAATGCTAAATCATACTATAGAGGAAAAGAAGATAGAAATTTCTACCGTAGTGATAGAGGAGGTCATAATTCTTACCACAATGATGGATACCATAGAGACAAAGGAAGATTTGAGAGAAGACCATTCAAAGGAACTTGTTTCAAGTGTAGAGGTGAAGGACATAAAGCATTTGAGTGTCATCAAGGAAGTATTGGAAAGAAACCTGAGCAAACCAAAAGAGGAGCTTATATAGATGAAGAACCTATTGGATCCCCTAATTTAATTGGAAAACTTGAGAAAGGTGAATCATTGGTGATGAGGGGATCTTTAATGTACGAAGCAGTGACTAAGGAACCACCACAAAGGAAAAGTCTATTCAGAACTAGATGTAAGTCTAGAGGAAAGGTATGTAAAGTTATCATTGATAGTGGTAGTACTGCTGATCTTGTTTTATAGGAGATGGTAACCAAATTGAATTTGGAGAGATTGAAACATACAAACCCTTATAGGATAGCATGTATTCAAGATGAGTATAGGATATTGGTGAATGAAAAATGTTTGGTGAAATTTCATCTTGGGTCATATAGCCCGATGAATTATTGTGTGATATTATATGTGTATGGATGGTGGTGATTTATTATTAGGAAGACCATGGAAATATGATAAGAAATAAATTCATGATGGAAGAAGAAATACATATGTTGTGACATCAAATGGAAGGAGAATTAATTAAGTTGATACCTTTGGAGGAAGAGGAGAAGACAAAATTTTGTAGAACTACTAGAATATGTTTCATCAATGGAAGGAAATTTCTTGATGGACTAACGAATGAGAACATTTTTTTTACATTGATTCCAAAGAAGTACTGTAGTCTAGAGATAGCCAAAGGTGAAGATCCATCACAAATAGTAGTAGAACTATTGATAGATTATGAAGAAATCATGCCAAAGAATGTACCAAAAGGTTTAACAGGTTAGTCCAGAGTATTAGTCATCATATATATCTTATATTGGGAGCCAATGTTCTAAACAAGGTAACACATAAAATGACACCAATAGAGAATGCAAATTTGAATCTATAGAAACAAGAGTTGTTCAGGAAAGGATCAATTGATCAGAGAAAGTTTAAGCCCATGTGTGGTACCTGTTGTACTTACACCTAAGAAAGATGGAGAGTGGAGAATGCTTACAAATTCAAGAGAAATCAATAGAATCAATGTCAAGAATAGATTTCCATTGCTAAGGATGAATGGCATTATGCATTGTTTGAGTGGAGCAATGTATTTCACAAAGATTGATCTTAAGAGTGAATATCATAATATCAGAATTAGAGAAAGAGATGAATGGAAGAATGCATTTAAGAAAAATGAAGGATTGTATGAGTTGTTAGTAATTCCTTTTAGATTGACCAATGCACCGAGAAATTTCATGAGATTGATGAATGAGGCACTGAAGAAATTATTGGGTAAGTTTTTCAAATTTGTTTATTTGGATGATATTCTATGTTTTAGTAAGACTAGAGAACGACATTTGTGACACATCCAACAAGTATTGTAGAATTCGAGGGAAGAGAAGTTGTTGATTAATGTCAAGAAGTGTAGTTTCATGAAGACAGAGTTGGTACATACTTTGGATTTGTTATTTATATTGAAGGATTGAAGATGGACCCTAAGAAAGTGAAAGGAATTTTAGATTGGCCTACATTAGAAAACACTAGAGAAGTCAAATCATTCCATGGATTAGCTATTTTTTACTAGAAGTTTATCAAAAAAATTAGTAGCATTTGTAACTCTATGACTGAGACAATGAGAGGAGACATGAAATACTTTAAGTGGATATCCGAAGCCCAAAGAAGTTTTGAATTGTTGAAGCAAAAGGTGACATAATAGCTAGGGTTAGCATTACCAATTTTGATAAGGTATATCAAGTTGATTGTGATGCAAGTGGAAATATAATTGGAGCAATGTTGAGTCAAGAAGGAAGACCTAGATAGATTATTTTAGAAAGAAGTTGAGTGATTTCAAAAGAAGATATTCAGTCTATGATTAGAAATTCTATGCCATAATTCAAACCTTGAAAAGGTGGAGAAATTACTTGTTTCCTAAGGAGTTTGTATTGTATATACAAATCATCAAGCTTTATAGTATTTGAATAGTCAAGGAAAGTTGAATCAGAGACATATGATATGGGTTGAGTTCTTGTAGAGTTATACATTTGTATTGAAACATAGGACTGGAAAGTCAAACAAAGTTGTAAATGTGTTGAGTAGAAGAAGAAATTTTCTGACAAAAATGAGCATAGAAGTATTGGGATTTGAAGAATTGAAGCATTTACATGAGGATGATGAAAATTTTGTTGAAGTGTGGAGAGCATGTAAGGAACTAGTAGTGATAAACCAGAGCCAATAGTTGGACTATTTCATTCAAGAAGGTATGTTGTTCAAAGGAAATCAGTTTTGTATATTGAGGATTTAAATGAGGGAGAATTTGATAAAGGAAAAGCATGGTGGAGGCTTTGCATGATATTTTGGAGCTTGGAGAAGATAGTAGATTTGGTGAGTGAAAATTATTGTTGGCCATAGATATATAAGGATGTTAGGAAGTATGTTCAAAGTTGCATAATTTTTCAAGTTGCAAAAGGGAGTAGTCATAATATTGGATTATACAAGCCTTTGATAGTACTATAGAGACCTTGGGAAGTTATAAGCATCGATTTCATATTGGGATTTCCAAGAACAAAAAGGGGTTATGATTCTATAATGGTAGTAATAGATGAATTTTTTAAAATGGCATATTTCATTCCCTGTAAGAAGAAAAATGATTTTTTGCATGGTGTTGACTTATTTTTCAAGGATATTGTGAGATTGTATGGATTACCTAAGAGCATAGTTTTGGAAAAAGACACCAAATTCATTGTATACTTTTAGATGACATTGTGGATGAAGATGAAGATAGATTTGAAGTTTAGTTCAACATATCACCCATAGATAGATGGAAAAATAGGAGTGGTGAACATAAGTTTGGGTAACCTTTTGAGATCTGCTTGGTTGGAGATAAGGTAGGAAATTGGGACATAGTTTTACCACAAGTAGAATTTGCATACATTAATTCAATAAACTAGAGTACAGGGAAGTCACCATTTGAGATCATTATTGAAGAAAATCCTAGAGGATAATTTGTAGAGTTATTTGGGATATTAGTATGGGGAATAAAAGGAGCACAAAGGAAAAATATTTTGCAGCTTTCATAGAGACATTGCATAATTAGGTTTAGAAGATTTAGGAAGACATGAACAATAAGTATAATGAGAAGGCAGATGAGCACCAAAGACATAATGAATTTGTTGTTGGAGATGAAGTAATGGTATATTTGAGGAAGGAGAGATTTCTAGTTGGGAGATATAATAAGTTGAAGATGAGGAAGTTTGGACAATGTAAGATACTAAGGAAGTTTGATTTTGGAAATGCATATGAAGTGGAGTTACCAGAAACATTGGGTAAAACACTTGTTTTAAATGTGGCTAAGGTGGAGGATTCATCATCAACTTCTCAGGTTGAGGTGGATCATCTTGGTTTTTCCTCTTACCCCTGGAAAGTGAGGGACTTATTTTTCTTCCAACCCTATACGTGTCTAATGCAGGGGCATCCTTGGTTGCAAAGCAGTCTCGTGCCAACCAAAAATGGTTATTTTTCTTGCATTGCATTTAGTAGCAGTTTTAGTATTTCATTCCATATTTTACCACATCATTATTTCTTAGCTCACAAAGCGGGATATAGCATCTACACACCGACACCTATCACATATCTAGATTTCACACCATTTGCAGTTGCTACTGAAAGTTATTGCTCTCAGAGTTTCATTGTGTTTACTAGTCTAAGCATTTGGGGCCGAATTGGTCCAATTTCTTAGTGCAAACCTATTCTAGATCATGCGAAGCCTAATGCGACATCATACAAGCATCTTGGGTTCATTGGGACCTATATTGGAGATTTGTAAGTGGGTATGTGCAGGATCATCATGGAAAAAATAGGCCCTTAAGTGGCAAAAAATTCAGAAAAATTAGAGTTAGGTAGCTTGATGTAAATTTTTTAATAAGTTATGTATATTTTTTCAAAAATATGTAAGAATAGAATCTGTAGAAAATTGAATGTACTTTATAAACTAATAGGTTTGTTTAAAAAAAAAATTCTATTTGGTGAAAATTTGAAATTTCAATGCAATGGTACTTAAATTTCAAGAAAAAAAGAAGAAGTAGGTGTCTGTCTGACCACCCTAACCCCAATAAAATGATAATTTATTTTTATAAGATTTTATATATAATTAGAGGACTCATGCCCTGATGTGATGCATATTTTTTTGTAAGTTTTTTCCATTAAATAATTAATTATGAATTTTTTATTACAACTTTTTCAAAAAATATAAAAACTCGTATGTTTGACCACCTTAACTTGGTCAAAACTTGATGAAATTCAATTTTTCTTTTTTTTAATACTATAGTATACAAACTATAGAACGTGTCACATTTTTTGTATTCAAAAAAAGTGATACCATTTGAAATTTATAGATGTTTTTCAATTAGCCTATAAATCAGGACTTTAGTTGTAATTTGAATAGAAAATGAATAATAATTATTTGTTAAATTTGAAGTAAAGCATAATTTATATTAGTGGAAAGATGCGAATCTCCTTTAAAAACCATTTTCATTTCATCAAATTTTGGTAAAAAAATAGTTGTTAGCCACATACCCATCATATTGCCACTTTTTGGCCCATCATGATCCTACACATACCCAAGTTGTTTCTTTTTCTGTGGAGTTATCTTTACATATTTTGAGGCTGAATTTCATATGTGTTCATTCATCAGGTTTATGAACCCTTGTGGCTGACACAGACCTTCTTTGGAGATTGAGAAACATATTTATAAGCATTTGTAATCATTTAGGAGAGACCAGTTATCAATTAGTTATTCATGGTTAGATAAATTTAATACATTTTCGCAATAACCTTTGGGGGCATGTAATAAGGCCTTTAGGCTAGTTGTATTGTTGAAAGCCCTTGTGGTAGGTGTATGAGCCCTGAATCTTCACCCTTAAAGCATATGTTGCATGTAAGAATATCAATTTGATAGAGTTTCATGTTCGCATATCAGTTTATTGTGTTATTTCTGTTGTGTTGACTCATGGTTGCACGGTTCAGAATGTTCCTTCTAGAACCTTTCTACCATGATTGTACTATGGTATTTTAGTCTTATTGTAATAGAGTGTGTCATGGTTTGTGGGATTTAAAGAAATGATAAATTCCCTAGTATTATCAATTGTCATAAATTTCACCACTAGTATTTTGATTTGTTGCATTAATGAGAATTTCTCTTGGAATAAATACATTTGTTACATTTTTTGTAATATTTGGATACCTCTTATAAAATGGTTGGAATTCAAAATATAATTGGTCATGCTTACAAGTATAAGTAAATCCTCTTATTCAATAAGTTAATTACACTTCCTTTTAAAAAAAAATTTAGTATACATTAATCTTTTGTTTAGTTTGGGCTATGTTTAGGGGATATATTCAATCAAATACATGGAGAATACCTACATATGCCTAGCTTGTGAGTTGGTGTATGTTGCTTCCTATCTATTAGATGTATTCTATCAAAACATATCACTTAAACATGTTTCCTCGGTTTTGATCTTAGAAGTCTGTTAGGAGAGCCTTAATTCTTTTAAAACTTGAGCTCATCTCATTTCAAACCCTTACATATATAATTTTAATTTAGCTCAAAATTCCTTACACTAAAGACCCTAATGTTGGGACAAGTTTTTGTGGTTGCGTCAATCAATTTTTGGGATGGGGTTTTGAAGAACTATTAGTTGAGATTTCTTTGAGTTGATTTTTGTAGGAAGCTTTTGGTTTTTTTTGCCTCAATTTAAAATGGCCATTTGTAGATGCCAAACATTATTTAGTTTTTAATTGGATCTTATTTGAATTGATAGGTGGGAAGGAATTGAGATGGGGACTGCTATCGTGATATGCTATTATGATCTATGCTTATTGTAAATTAAATAGTTTAATGAGGAAGTAAGTGACAAAGTGTTTGAGGTGGAGTGGAAGTATAATGAGATACAAAGATGTATGTTTTTGACTAAACATTTCTAATCACTTATTCACTTTAATATGGTATAAAATACATTTATTCTTGTTTGAATTTGTTCTTTTCATAATTCAATAAAAATGAACCATGAATTCTTCCTATATGTCTCAATTTTGTCATCTAACTAGAGGATTCTTCTTCTATTATCTAATATAGATCTAGAGATCCAATCAATGTAGAAAACATGAATTCTTTATTATTATATTTTTTACTATTAGAGGATATTAAATATGTTTAAACCAATGACATTATATGCCTTTCTTGAAATGTAACATATTTTAAGCTCATTTATCGTTGCTACTTCCAATTTTGACAGATTTCCAAGATTCCTTTTATCACACACTAAAGGCTACAATGAATATATATTTCAGATTTATTTATTTTTTCACTCTTCAACCACATGTATACTTTAACAAGTGCTTGCTTGTTTTTTCATTCATTAATTTGTAATTGATTATAAATGACTTCAAGTCATGCCTTGAATTTCTCAATTAATGTGGTAAAGAGGTAGTAGGAAACTTGTTCTTGGATGACCTGTGAAGAATTATAAGAAATGATCCTTGTGTGTTGCACCATTACCTTCTTGGGCTTGCAATTTCAATGTTCTCATTCATTGAATGGGTTGTAAGTTACATTCTCATCAATGTATTTCATGTTTCTCTTTACCACTAAGCAATTTTAATATGGAAATCTACCTCATCTCTTGCCCTAATTTATGTTCCCCTTGTCATTGTTTGCTCACTTTCACTCTACTTCATTTTAGAACCAACCCTCCTTATTATGTTGTTTCATTTCATACAATTCCACAATATTCTCATTGTAAAGATTTTATTTCTACCATTTTCTTATGATAAATTGAATAAATGACACTTCAATACCATATAAATATAATTTCAATGCAGCTGAAAAAATTTAGTAGAATGTGTTGTGCTCAAAGAAGTTGTTTACAATATGTGAATAGAGGGAAAACTCATCTGTGTTTATTTTGTAGGGCAGTTACCACTACAACTCAAAGAAATTGTTAACAACATGTGAATAGAGCTCAAACACATCTTTATTTATTCCATGGGGCAATTACTACTACAACCATAAAATGTATCATGTTCAAAGAAATTGTTTACATCATGTGTATTTCCTCTATCCTTTTATAAAGACTTGTTCTCTCATGGAATGCAAATTGAGATACCCCTTAGTCCTTGGCTCTTAGTCAAAGAGGCTCAGCCCAAGAAGGCTTGTACTCCTGTATCGGGTAGAAAAAAAGAATTTGTAGATGACCTCCATCAAAAAAAAGGAGAAAAGAGCACAAAGAAAAAAATCCCACCTACCTACACATTCAATGTGGATTGGATATTTATTTTGCATTGAATAAAAATGGTGTCCCCTATTCCACACACATGCATGTCATAGATTTGCAATCTATGACAATAAAGAGTAATAAATTATTATCTGACCAGTGAACGTAAGTGTTGTCTCTTTATATCTTTGCTTTTATTATCTCATTTGTCAATATGAATTTTTTTAAATTATTATCTAAATTGTGAGTAAACTGCTAGCCTAAAGTTTTTATGGAAAACAACAAGTATAAAAACCCTGTACACTTCCCAATTCCTCAACAAAACATTGCAATTACAAAACCACATCAACCATTGCATTCTTATTATATATAGAAGATAAACAAAGCATACAGTATGCTTCAAACCAAAAGATGGAAAATACTAGCTACACACAGCCTAACCTAAGATAAATCAGCCAAAAAACTAGTTGCTTTTCAACGCCCTTTTTCTTCCTCTTTGTGGTGTCCAGGAAGCTTTTCTTTGATCTTATCCATCAAACCTTCTTTTCGCCATGATCTTCAGCTTTTCCATGACAAATGTGGAGACAAATAGACACATAGTTAGGATTTTTAACATAGATAATACACTTGTTTAATCAAGGCTCTATTCTTGTTAAAAGTAAAAAAAAATTACAAACAAACATGATTAGATTATCAGAAGCTTAATCCCACAGTTAGCTACCTAATTAGACTTGTCTTTCACTACATGATTAGGTAGCTTGAAGATTCAAGAGATTTGTGATGTTGTTTGGCCTCCCAATGACTCCATTGAATCCTCTCTTTTTTTTTCCTGCACCTAAATAGTTGTTTTATCTAATTCATCTCCTAATTTCTTAGCTTGACTATCTCCCCAATCAGCATAATAATGAACTAAGGTATTTCGGCCCATAGTGTGTGGTGGAGAAGGCATTGTAAGACTTTGATCTAGCTCCACATGCAAATCAATTCCAACATTTCCAACACCCTCTAACAACCAAGAGTGCTCCTCAAGTGGACTCGATAGGGAAAGAGAGATGTTTGCAATAATATTTTTCTCTCTGAAAACTATGTTGGTGGTGATTGGTGGTTTGTTAAACTTGAATTTTTTGGTAGTTTGTACATTCGAATGCTTCAAGTGGAATTTTCTTATTTGCAATTTCTATTGTTCCATCTATATAATCACCCTCAATTTATGCCAAACCATTGTTCGATAGACTGAGAATGTTCTTCATAGTAGATGATTCCTTAGGGGTAGCAAACCTAAATGTCTTACTAGGCCTCATGTCATTCAAAAATGAATTTGGATTAAGAGGCCAAATACCTTTCCTCTTGAACCTAGTTGTTATGTTCCTAATAGTCAATGCCTTCTCAAAAGCAAGGTTGTCAAGTGTAGCCAATTCTTCCCTTCTTATCACCAAATTTGGATGTCTAGTACTCCAATTTTCTCTTTCTCTTCTAAAATGTGATTCAAAATAGGAAAATACACTCACATCAAGTGGTTGTAGCCTATATGATGTGTGGGTTGGTAGGGTAAGTAAGTCAATGCCCAATGCTCTTGCTTTGGAAATGGTAGAAAATGCTATGTGGATTCCATGACCATCAAATATGAGGTTTCTATGGTTGGGTGAGCAACCCCCAAGTACTTGCAGGGAAAAATATTTTAGCCATCTCTCAAATATTTCTTTTGTCATCCATGCATGAGGCTGAACAACCATACATGCTCTTGTCCCATAATTAATTATGTAGTTTTGGATGTGATTTTTTATTTTAAACAAGTAAAAGCCTAGATTTTTTGACCGAGAGCATTTACACAAGCCAAAATTTTGATCCACTCCCAACTCTTTGGGATAATATACGCAACACTTTTGCTACCCCTTTTGGAAAGCACCTTCATTGCACCATTTTGTCTTAGCTTGCAACCCTATCGCAACACAGTTCCAAATCTTTCAGGGTCCATAATTCTCAGTTGCATATTCCTTCTCCAATGTTTCATAGAATGCAGGTACAACTATGGGCTTGAGATTGAAAACACGATATCTATCTTGCCCTTGGGTTGTCCTCAAGCATAGATCGAGATACCTTCTTTTGAACCCCATCCACTAAGACTTACCAAGAATTCCATATTTGAAGGGATCGGGGCTTTATTAGCAATATTTGTGACACTTCATATTTTAGATTCACAATCTCCAAACCATGGCCAACAATAGCCATCTCCTTGCACCGTTCCACGACCTTTTCCTCTTCGCCATTGTTTAGGATTGTTGGGGGCCCTTTCCTTTTTGTAGTGTTAATAACACTTAGCCAATTCAACAATGTGGTAGTTGATAGAACCTAATTTTTGGTTGCCCCTCTTGTTGACATGCCATCATCTTCAACATATTTAATGGCACATTCCATGTTAGTCATGAACATTACATTCCTATCGTACTACAACCTTTTTAGTTGTTATAGTTGGGTTTACTTGGACTATAGGTTCAGTTGGATGATCAACAGGAATTACTATGCCATCATCATCACTGCGTGGTAGCCTCACACCTCTCTTATGAGTAGGCACACTTTTTCGCCTTTGCTTTGTTATAGGTTACATGGCTTTTGTTCTCACTTTATTCTTCCTCTATAGTGAGACAATTGTAAGATTAGTAAACAACATACTATTATAACTCTTACAATTAAATGAATGATTAAAACTAAAACAATAAATCCATATATGTAAGAGTGAGTATAATTGAAGAAAAAACTAACCATGCATCGAATTGAGTTGATTGCAAATGATCAAGGGTATCTGTGCAATGAAAGAACCAATCCATGATATACTACTATATCCCCAATTTTAATTCTTATAAACCCTTAGGTGATCATGTTAAATGAAATAAACAATGCATGTTATACTATCATATCACAATTCCAACTCTTATAAACCCTTGGGTAATCATGTTAAATGAAACAAGCAATGCATGTTATACTATCATATCCCCAATTTTAACTCTTATAAACCCTTGGGTGATCATGTTAAACTCTTCCTGAAACAATATAATGATACAAATATATGTAAACTTGAAACATCAGTATGATAAAAATATGAATATAGCTTAAAAGAGTAGTGTGATACAAATAAAAATTAAAATAGCATTATGATATAACTGGAAAACAGCATGTTATTCCTAGAAAGGGTTTGAAATATTTCTATCATACTATTATTTCAAGTCATATACAAACTTCATAATGTTGGGTTAGAAATGGTTACCGTACATATTAGAGTAATTGAAGAACAAACAAAGCATAAATCTAATCAAGTTGAATGTAAATGAAGAAGGGTATAAGAAACTTATGTATCTATCTATATCTACAATATATATATGTAATTACTATTGTTTCAAGTTATATACAAATTCCAAAAATGGTTATAACAGAATTAGGAGTTAACCATTGTCACAGTTGGCTATAAGGGAGAGGGGTCAATATTTACAGTCACTATAATTGAAGCAAAAACAAATCATGTGTCTAATTAAATTGAATGTAAATGATAATAATATAAATATCAAATTTAACTATATGTTACCTTTTAATTAAGCTTATCAAACTATACTTCATAAAATTTATATTGAATCTAAATATTCTTTAAAACTAAATTAATATCTATAAAAAAGAAAATTGCATGATTATAGGAGAAGTATAATTCTTCATCTCTATTAAATGTTTGAAAAAATCCTAATAAAAATCTTCATTTTTTACTATTGAAAATGCTTCATGATTTGACAAGTAATTGCATTGTCAGCCATTTTTTTTATGAGTCATGACACCCATCTTTCATGCCACCCAATAAAAGCAAAGTAGTAACAAAAATGTACCAAAACAAAATGTAGACATATTGTTTAAACATGAAGAAATGTAGATTTAATTGATGGATAACATTAAGAATCAAAATTAATGCCCCACAATTTATTGCACATACATGATGATACATAATTGAAACTTAAATTCTATATAATAAAAGTATACATAAACCATATACTTACAAAACTATAAATAGATTGACCTCAATATTAGTAAGTAGGTCAACATTATATTATAATAAAATAATGCCTCTAAAATCTAATGGAGGGGAGAGCTTATAAATTATCTTATAAACTTCTACCATGGCCACAAAAGATAGTTATTTTCTGAATCCTTTCAAAAAGATAAATGATGATGTTATCCATCACCTAGAAGCATTTTCTACTCCAAGATGTGGTAAAACACAATACTCCAATTATAATAGAAAACCCAACTACATAGCTCATTCCCTGGATAACTCCTCACCATAAATATCCTCTTCTTCTTCATCAACATTTATCTCTAATGGAATGCTTGCAAGACAAGGTTTAACTTGCTGAGGGCTGCAACAAGTTGTATTGAGTTGGAGGCCACATAGGTCTAAATTGTATGACAAGGAAAATGCACCAAATGTGTAAAATTGTCTCCCTTCTGGTATCTTTATTGAAAGATTATTGTGGGACATGTCCAGGTAACCCAAGAATGTGAGCGACTACAAATCCAAAGGGATAATTCCAGACAGTTGGTTGTGTGAGAGATCAAGAGACTCCAACTATAGAATTTTCCCAAACTCTCTGAGATTTCACCCCTAATATGGTTTCTTGAAATGTTGAGAATTACTAAACCCTCAAGAAATCTTATGTTTGGAGGAATTTCACCTATTAAATTGTTATTTGATAAATCAATACATTTTACCAATGCCAATGATCTTACAAATTCCATCACCTTTACTTTGTTAATGATTCTTGCTCGACCTACATCGATTCAATCATCACTTCCAGTAAGAAACATTTCAGTGCCGAGTGTTTGATTTTTCATAGCCTACAAGGATGAGATGTTAGCTGCAGTAATTCCTAAAATTATGTTGGATGAAATATCTAAGATTTGTAGAAGTGGAAATGTTGTAACTTCTAAGGGTATTGTGCCATTAAATCTATTTGACCTTGAGATCAAAATATTAAGATTTTGTAGTTTCCCTATCCAATTTCGAATGACCCCTTTGATGTTGTTGTTGCTCAAATCTAGTATCTCCAACTGCTTATAGTTTGCAAGAGAGGATGGGATGTACAAATTCAGTTCATTTCTATCAAATTTTAATGTCTGAAGAGAAAGAATGTCTCCAAACTGTCGTGGAAACTTTCCCTCCAAATAATTGTTCTCTAAGTTCAACATCTGAGTAGAAGGGAAATTTTTGAAACTAGTAGGAATGTTACCTGTAACCTTGTTATTTGAGAGATCCACAACCCATATTTGGCATATAGAATGTGGAATGCTACCATTGAGATAATTTTGACAATAAGAGAGATATTCAAGATGATGTTCACCAATTTCTTTTGGAATGAATCCACTAATTTGATTCTCTGACACGTCTAACACCAGTAGCTAATCAAAATCAAGTGGAAGCTAACCTTGAAAATTATTGCTATGCAAATCTAGAGTCTATAATTGACTTCCCATCAATGAACGAGGTAGAACTCCTACACAGTGATTATGAGAAAGATTGAGATACAAAAGAGAATTGAAGCCCCATATCCACTAGGGAATATTTCTTGCAAGACTGTAGTTGGAAAAATCCACATTGAAAAGCTCATATTGAGGTATTAGGAATGTTGGAAACCCACCATCCATGTTGCATGACCCTAAATCTAGCGTTGCCAAAGAAAATTTAGGAATCCATGTTGGCTTGATCTTGACAGTTAAAAGATTATTGGAAATATCTACCTAGGGAAGTTGGATGGGATTATCAAGGTGAGGCTCTGAAAAAATGCCACTTAGCCTATTGGAGTATAGGAAAAGCCTTCACAGTTTTGAAAGATTTGAAATTTTGAGAGGGATGGCACCTTCTAATTTTTTTGTTGCTTAGATCAAGAAATTCCAGAGATGATATTCGACCAATGGAAAGGTGTGTTTTACCCTTCAATGCATGTTGGCTTAGATCAAGGATTGTAAGGCAGTGAAGCTTAGTGTCAAGGGATGGAATGCTTCCCTTCAATTGATTGTTACTCAAAACAACATGTTAGAGGTTCAAAAATGTCATCAACAACATTGGGGGAATGCGACTATCCAACTGGTTGTCAAAAAGAACAATATAGGCCAAAGGAAAAGGTCTTCTCAAGGGAGGTATATCCCCAAATGGAGGGATGTGCCCTCTTAACATATTATTAGAGAGATACAATTCTTTAAGCGCTGCTAGATTTTCCATCGTAATTAAGTTACTTTCGACATAACAGTATGAGAGATCCAAGAGAGTTAATGAGGAAATGTTGGCAACAAAATCTAGAATACTTCTTTCCACTACTATATACCAAAGAAGAAGGGTGAGAAGGGAAGTAGAGTGTTGGGGTAGAATGCTTGACAACTTCCCTTCTAGATCTAAGTTATCAGACAAGTTTGCTAGTTGCAGTCTTAGAAGGCTTAGTAGGAAAAAGGGATGATACCATTGAATTCATTATAAGAAAGTTGGAGGTGGGTTAGATTGCTGAGGTTGGGAAGGGAAGGGGGAATTTCCCTAGAGAGAAAACAAGAGGAAATTTGTAGAGAGGTTAGAGTGTACATGGTGGAGAGAGCATTGTCCAACTCATTGCTTTACACTCCTGACATATCCACTTTTTCCAAGATAAGCTCTCATAAATCTCTCATGTTTCTTGTCCACTTCTACATGTCCACCATTCTCAACCAAATCCAATGGTAGAAAGAGAGATACAAGTAGTACAAAGAAGACATGTTCCCCAGCTTCCTAGGAATATCTCCACAAAACCCAGCCAGTGATAAAATCAATTCGCGCAAACATTTGAGTCTACCCAATCCAGGAGGGATGGGAACTTGAGAGAAGTTATTGAAGCTAAGATCCAAGTGTTCCAACTATTCCAGATTGAAAAACGGGGAAAGAAAATATTGAACTAAATTACTTAGAAGGCTTTTGAGATTAGGGTGATCACCATAATCATAACGAGCATCCTCAAAAATGTGAAGATTCAGATGAATGACATGAGTTGTTTGAGGATGGCATTGGATTCCTTTCCACTCACAACAATTGAAACCATTCCATGAGTTTAGTATTTGGGAGGGATTGTGAATCTCTTTCATGGCCTAGACAACATTAACTACCATTAATGTGGAAGAGGAGAAAAAAGGCTACAATTGCCTAAAACATTTTGATTACATGCCACATGCACCATTTGTTGGCTTCTAATTGAATATATAAGGAATTCCTTGAAGTCGTCTCCAATTCTTTGGGTGAATGTGAGTGGAGAAGTTTTATGACATCTAAGAAAAGAATGGAAAACTTGATAAATGTATGATGACTCGATAAGGTATTGCAACATATTGGATGCGAGTAAGAGCTATCGTGTCTTCTAATGATTATAACATGTGTAGTATTTTAATTATCTTTCTAGAATAAGGAGACTAAATGTGGAAGTAGAAGTACCTCCATTATTTTGTCAGAAACAACTTTCCAAGTAAACCAAATTCAAAGCACACTAAAAGGTGAATAAATTACTCAAACCACATTGAAGGCATTAATTTTTTGTGCAATGAACTTTCCCTTCACTAGCAATTGCAAAACTCTTAACTATGTTCAAATTGATGGGAAGTCTGTAGTAATGGAAGAGGAGGCATGAAAGTAACTAATTTTTTTGACAACAAACCATTCCATTGCCTTGCATATGAATTGGTATATATCAGGCATATATCAGTTATATATCCTTCGCATGTTTTATTTCCTTGTTTCATTCATTTAATCTTTGTACTCTGCACCATGACCTTTCAATTTCAAATGCTAGTTTGTTTGCATGTTTTCTAGGTTCATTGCAAGATATTATGTGAGTATCCAAGGAAGAAGATCACATTCCATATTCATTGTGCATTGCAGATTTGTGATTCAAAATTTAGACCTTCTTATTCTCTGTGTCTGCTTTAACCCCAATGAATAGATGGGAGGAACTATAAGGCCAATGAAATCTCTGAAAGTTGGATGGACATTAGTACAAAGGAAGCAACATCAAAATCACCATATACTTAATTGTACATAGCCTTGGACAAACTTAGCATCTAAAAATTTTCTTTCCTTTGGATATGTGGAAGGTTTTGAGCATATTAAATTTTGTTTACTTTACTTTGCTTGTCAATTTTTTAAGTATTTAAGATAATCATATTATTTTAATTGTTGAATTTCCTTTTCTTTCAAGATATCACACATGGTTCATCAGAGTTTTGTAGCCCAATGAGTTTATTTTCAAAATATTGTTTATTTAGATGATTTTAATTCAAGGCAACTCTAGAACTAATCCTTATTTCATATCTTCTTTATATTGTAGAAAAAAAAATTTATCTTTCAGATACTCTAGCCCTAGCTAAGTTATTAAATATGGTTAAATCTCAAAGGGATCTCCAACCTCTCAAGAAGGTTGTGTGTGAAGTTCATAATGGTGCAATGCAATATCATATAGTGAATATTGAAGGATTCTAACACCTGGTGAGCATGGGCATAAACATCAGAGCCAGGAAGAATTATTTAAATTATTTTTTCTATAGAATTATGCATTATTTTAAAATATAGTCTAATTATTTATAAACTATTATCAAAACTGGTAGTATTAAAAATGTAATTACAATGGATTGTTAAATAAATTTTGAACGTCTCTCTATCAAAAGTCACAGGGAATTCAAAGATCATTTTGCAACAATTGTAACTGCTCCTTGCAATATTATAAATTAGGAATTTCCCATTGTAAAGGGGTAGGGCTGGGTATAAAAAAATTTCACTAGTTGTAGTGGAGAATCAATGCACACACTATGTAGCTAGTTTCTCAAAAAAATACACTTTTTTTTCTCAATACGTTTTGTATAGTGAATGATTAATATGAATTAATTCAGTGAATCTTCTTGTTATCTATGTTCTTTTAAGATTAATCATTCAAATTATTTATGTGCACACTCATGGCTAAATATGAAACATGAACCTTTCAAGTATTTTCTCTCAAAAGCTCACATCATTTTCTTTGATAGTATTTTCTGTCAAAAGCTCACATCATTTTCTTTGACAGTTATGCTCAAGTATTTTTTAGTAAATGCATAGATAGAGAATATACAATGGGGATTTTATGATATCTATATGTTAGACTAATTTTTGTTTGTTTGGAGTTTGATGCAAGGTTGCACGTACCGCATTCTCTAAAGAGGGAAATTATCATTTGAGTAGAGAGGTGGTGTTGGAATGCTTTGGAAAATTCCATCTAAGCTAGGGTTAGGTCAAAATGATCTACAAACCCTAGAAGAGTGTAATAGGAGTCTTATTTTGAGATAAGTCTTTTATGTGATTCTTGGATGTGGTTGTGTCATAGGTGGTGTTAGGGTTTTGAAAACCAATTTCCCTACCTTCTTTTTGTCAATGAATTTAAACCAAACAAGAATATATGGACATGTAGGAGAAACCTACATACACCATTGTGGGTGTACACATATGGATGTAATCATATATGGTAGGTGAATTTATGAGCCTGCGATTGTACATATGCATGCATATGCACATACGCGTGTTGATGCATACAGGCCTAAACGTGTGCATCGATGACTGTTTAGTTTAATTATCCCCTTCCTGATAGGAAACCTAATTTTTGGCACCTGAACTCGTTGGTATGGTATTATCACCTATTGAGATTGAAATTATGCCAGATGGCCTATATATATATATATATATATATATATATTAACATTATTATTCTTCTTCATAAAAGGTATAACCATGATGCATGACATCACCTTGAGGTATTAAATAAATAATTTTATACCTCTTTTAAGGTTTGGAAGACCAATGTTTAATTTATAAATATTTAATTTGATATTATTTTTCAAAAGTGAATAATTTATTAAATTTAAAGAAGTTATAATGTTTTACCACCAAATTTTGTTGAGGTAAAGATTAAAATATTAAATATGTAATTTTAACCCTCTCATTTGAATAGAGGATGCAAGGCCATCTTGAGTTGGTGGGATAAGTTACATCCTTATTAAATTTTAAATTAAACCATATTGCCATAATTTTGGACGTAGGCTAAAATCTTGCTTAGTGGTTCCTTTTTTTAAGCCACAAAAGTGGCATAGCATCTAAGAAGATTTTGTTGGCTATATCCACCACCTTGAAACATTTTTTCTTTCATTGATACTTTATCATGCTCGACTTTATTTCAGAGGGAGTTAGACAAAATTGAGGAGGTGGTTATCTTAACCACCTAATATTCAATCAACCTCCTTTAGTTGAAGAAAAATTCTCATTCAACAAACACATTTATTGCTAGGAAGGGAGGAGAGGATTCAATGGTTTTGGATTGTAAGGAGGAAGCTATCAATACTAAAATTAGGAGAGCTATTTGGAGCTCGGATTGCTTTTAAAAAGAAAAAGAATAGAGAAACATACAATAGGAGGTAGGCTGAGTTGAAGAAATACTAGGAGTTCTTGTCTCCAGTTGCTCATTTTTAGACTTATCAAGTTCCAAATATTTATATAGGCACGTATTACTCTTGAGTAACTTATTCTATGAGATATAAATTTTTTCTTGATACAAGATAATACTATGAGAAAATGCAACATGTGTGCCATTATTTTAAGCAGATATCACTATTTCTTATTTACAATTTGATCTCTACAACATGGTTAGAGTGAGTTGTAGTAGAAAGTTCATTTTTTTTTGTCTTGATTGACAAAAATCCCTAGCTACATTTCTTGGTTCCTTAATGGTTATTCTAGAAAGAGCTTAAATAGGATGAGTTTGTAGCATGATTTAGTTTTCTTTTGTTCTTTTCTAACCTGAAATGAAAAGAAAATCAAGAAGGTTAGCATGAAGTTTAACCAAGAACAATGCTATTGTAAAATAAGATAAGAGTCTAAATATTGGAATGTGCATGCAAATGTTTAATAATGAATGAAAGAGATTTCAATTAAAAAAAAAGAAAGAACTATTTACTGCTTGATGCAAAAATAAATTCTTGGTTATGTTTGCATACTACTAGGTATCTTGTTGTGCATGCCATCTAGATGGTCAAAATGCGTTAGGTACAATGTCAACACCAAATAATCTAAGGGGTTGAAAGGTTTTTGTTTTTCCTTCTTGAGTTACAAACACTATTATTTTCTCTATTGAGGGTGTATGTTCTAAGTTGAAATTGTTAGCCATGGAATTTTGAAGGATTTCTTAAGACCCTAGTTTAAATTATAATGATCACATGTGGTAGGTAGTCAAGAGGAGTGTGTCTTATTTGAAAATATTTAACTAGGTTAAGAGAGTTTTCCCTAGGATAGGTGTCCTTGGTAAGAGTAAAGGGAAGAGAGAAAGTCTCTCAAAATCCGTAGATTAGAAGAGTTTTCCAAGTCGAGCAAGGTGGGTGAGTCTTTACAGTAGTACAAAACTATGGCCATAGTAGGTGTAGGTGCCATTGACTACACTTTAGTACTCATAGTAACTTAGATACCTAACTAACCAGAGTTGCTAGCATAGTAGGAAGGTATCTTTAGTAGCGTGGCAGAGTTAGATAGGTAGGGTTTACCACCAAAGCTCAGATGGCATTTCTTGAGGGTTTTCAACATTTCCTTTCATAAGAAGGGAAGGGCCCCATCCAGTTAGGGAGGTGTGCTGGGGACTACATAGGTTTGTGGTTGGTGGAAAAGCACTTAGATGATGCTTTCCCTCACATGCAAATGGAAAGCTGAGTCTTGGAAGACACGGGACCAGATGAGGACTTATAATCTCTTATCCTTGTAACTCTTGATTATCTAGTACTTGAATATATGAATTCAATTCAAGTTTTGTGTTGTTTAAGTAGAATACTAGCTTACTTGTGATTATGGTAGCAACGGTTGCATTTACTATGATTTTATTCAATGATGTTTAAAAAAAAAGAATACTCTAGTTGAGTGAAGAGTCCTTATTGTTTTTATTTCGAAGTAATGTGGTTGTTACATCAAGGATACAATTCAAGGGACAATTTAGTAGTAAAAGAAATATAGTAAAGAAAATTAAAGATAGTAGGTTTCCACAATCCATATCATAGATTTGTACTGCTTCTAGATTCGATTGTGTAAGGAGTTTTTAGCATCAACATTTTGAATCACACTCTGTGATCCGTCATCAGGATAAAAGAGAGGAAGAGGAGAAAAATGATGGATCATGGATCACGGAGTGTGATTCGAAACATTGATGCTAAAAACTCCTTACACAATCAAATCCAGAAGCAATACAAATACATTAAAGAAAAATTAAATATAAATCACAACGAATTGAAAATATTTACCATAGATCAACTAAAATATCAAATAAATAAATAAAAAATGAAAGATAAATGAAAAATATGAAATGAAACTTTTTTCCATCACAAAAAAATCAAATATAAATCACAAGTAAAAATCAATGATAAATCACAAAGAAAAATCAAAATCAAAATAAAAGAAATTTAATAAAAAAATCAAAATTGAAATCAAAGATATTTGATCAAAAAAATCAAAAAGAAAAATCAAAGGAAAATCTCAAAGAAAAAGAAAAATCAAAGTCAAACATAAATCTCAAAGAAAAATCAAAATCAAAATCAAAGAGGTATCCTTCAAAAAATCGAAATGAAAGGGATTTTATTAGAAAGAGAAATCAAAGATAAATCACAAATATTTGAAAATATTTATCATAGATAAATTAAAAAGTCAAATAAACAAATCAAAAATAAAGAAATTTAAAAGATGAAATAAATAAGTCAAAGAGATTTGATCACAAAGATATTTCTAAGATTATATATATATATATAAGTTTTAAATATTTCTAAAGTTAAACAACACATACAATTTATGTCCCCAAGTATATAATAAATAAAATAGTTTTGAAATAAAATTATACTATCTACTTAATGAATAAATTATATTTGATTAAATTAACATATTAAATTTAATAATTGAGTATTCAACTTTATATTAAAAAGTTTCATAAGAAAAGTGAATTTAAATTTTGTTAATTTTTTAATTGATTAATAAAATTTTAGTGCTTTCTTTTCTACATTTAATTAATTGATGAATGTTACTTATTGTTTAATTATTCTAATAGTTTGTGACAAAAGTGAATCTTAACTTTTATTATATTGACTAGTCTACAAGAGAAAAATAATTAATATACTTACAAAAATGGTTTTAGTAGATCCTTGTGAATCATTAAGAAAATACTTGTTTTTCATTTCATTAAACAACTCTAACTGTGTACCTAAATAGAACTAAAAGATTCTAATACATTGATTAAAATGAAAATTGAAAACATGAGAAAAGAAACACCCAATAAAGTAGGACCTCCAAATATTACTAGAATAAGAGGAGGATAAGTTTGAAATTTGAATTACAATTTAATTTTTTTTAGATTGTATAATTTGATTTATATTTTTATATAATCATATACTAGCACTTGCACCTCAATAAGGTGCAATACTTACGTCGATAGGCTGATCCCACATTATTTATGGCCGTGAAAAGTAGTGGACGGCGTGAAGAAATCAGTGATCTATCTCACCTATCCCTCTCTACCTTTGTGTCCCTCCGACCCCCCTTCTCTCTGCCTCTTGCTCTCTCCATCCCTCTCTATTTCTCTCTATATCACATATCCCTCTCCACCTATCCCTCCCTCCATCCCACCTATTTCTCTCTCTCTCTCCTTCCCTCTCTACTTCTCTCCCTCTCTCACTTATTCCTATCTACCTCTCTCTCCTTCCCCCTCTAACTCTCTATATCTCCCCTATCCCCCCCCTCTCTCATACTTATCCCTCTCTAATTCTCCCTCTCTATCCCTTTTACTCCTCCATTCTCTCTTTTTCTCTATCCTTCCCTCTCTACTTTTTCCCCTCATCTCTCCCTTTTCTCTATCCTTCCTCTAATCTCTTTATCCTCTATCTCACCTTCCCTCTCTACCTCCTCCTCTCCTCTCTCTCTCCATCTTTGCTTCTCCTCTTCCCTTTATTTCTATCACATATCCCTCTCTACCTATCCCTCCCTCCATCCCACCTATTTCTCTCTCTCTCTCCTTCCCTCTCTACTTCTCCCCTCTCACTTATTCCTCTCTCTCTCTCTCCTTCCCCCTCTAATTCTCTATATCTCCCCTATCCCTCTCTACCTCTCCCTCCCTCCCTCTCTCTCACACTTTCTTTGGCTCTCTCTTTCCTTCTCTACTTCTTTCTATCCCACCTCTCTCTCCCTCCCTATCTCTATCTCACTTATCCCTCTCTACCTCTCTCCATCCCTTTACCCTCCTCTCTCTATCTTTCTCTATCCTTCCCTCTCTACTTCTTTTCCCTCATTTCTCTCTCTTTCTCTATCCTTCCTCTCTACTTCTTTTCCCTCCTCTCTCTCTCTTTCTCTATGCTTCCCTCTCTACTTCTTTACCCCTCTCTCCAATTCATTCCGAAAACAACACTTCCTATACAACTTTAGCTTTTCATTTTTCTATTTGTTTATTGTTTGGATTTTATAACACAAACAAATTTTATTTTTATTAAAAATTTATTATATTATTTTATTTATTTTATTTAATGAATCATTTTTATTTTATTTACTATATAAATTATTTTATTTTATTTTATTTATTATATAAATTATTATTTATTTTATTTTTATTATTTTATTTTTTTATTTTTTTTATTTATTTTACTTATTTATTTTTAGAGTATATATAAGTTATTTTCTAGTTAATAGTTATTTTATGTATTATATAAATTTTTTTATTAATTTTTTTAAAAATTATTTTATTTATTTTATTTAAAGAATCATTTTTATTTTATTTATTATATAAATTATTTTATTTATTTATTTTATTTGTTTTTATAGTATATATAAGTTATTTTGTAGTTAAATAGTTATTTTATTTATTATATAAATTTTATTTTTATTAAAAATTTATTATATTTACATATGTCTAACTTGTATATACTAAAAATTTCTTATATATATATATGTCTAAAAAATTTATTTTTATAAATTTATTATTTCATTTGTGTGGGACAATTTTAAAAAAATCATATATTATTTATTATTACAGTTAAAAACATATTGCTAAATTTATCAGTTAAACTTTTGAAAAAAATTATTCTAAAATAATTAGAAAATCTAAATGCATATACTTTTATAACAAATATATATAACTAAAATTAAATAGCATATTCCCTACAACTTTAGCTGTCGAAAAAAATAAAGAATTATCCACGTGTTGCATTACAATAAAGATAGTTGAGATAAATGAGCTCAATTAAACACGTAGACAAGTTAATCACAACACTTCAAATTACATGTCGCAAGGGCAAGTGTCATTTCCTTTAATTCAAAATCTCACACATACTTTATCTTTCTCATCTTAACTTGAGCATTTGATCATTTGAAAAAGATTTCGCAAACCTAAACATTCTTCTTAAATTAGAGTTTTTCTGCTTGAGTTTTGAGATCAATTATCAATGACATCACAAAAATATAATGGGGAGGCATTATTCGATTTGGGACATCCATTTCTACATGACGCTGTAGATAGCTTTGTAAAAGCTGCAGGAGTATGATTTTTTAGGTTTTTCTTTTTATTTAAATGTATATTATAGGGTTTTTGGCTAGTTAATTTAATTGTTGGCTTCTTTTGAATTAATTCCCTGCTAAGTATCAAATAATACGAGTGTATTGAAATATGATTCTGCATGCAGATAGGAGCTATGTAGGCTGTATCACGAGAGGCTTATTACACTACAGTTGATGGTCTTATTTAGTTTTCTGGTTATTCTTTTTTTGGAATTAGCTCGGTTTGCAGAAGCCTATTTTCTTTTTTATGTTTATTTTAAGTTAGTGGTTTTAATATTTATGCAGGGTTTGGCAGCCAAAAATTTATGAAGATGAAAATGGTAGAGACGTATTGGTTAGAAAGAAAATGGTAGAATGCATTTTTTTGAACAAAAAATGAGGGCATGGAAATATTCTCATGCATTGTGTGGGACAATTTTCATTCTTATGATCCATATGAAATTCGACAGGGAATTTTACAGACACTAGAGTTTTAGCATATACAATTTGAATTTTTATTCCACTAAACTTCAATCGGAATCATGCGCTCAATTCCCCGGTTTTAGCTAATTCTACACCCAACCCATATACCTATTTCAGTCACGTTTCTTGCACGACTTTCATTGAAGCTTACCTAAAGTGACCCCACAAGTTTCATACTGTATTCAAAATTTTCCCCTTTCATTGCATTTGGAAATCTTCAAAAAGCCTCTGTATGTGCTTAGTCCACCCATTTTTTGCCATTTCTATACCCAACCCACATACTTAATCGTCCCACATTTCATTTGGGCACTCTTAGATTTTTTGGCTGCTGCACAGTCTGCAAGCACTGGTATGCCATTGCGACTGAACCTTCCTTTGGAGCACGCCTCAAAGATCATAAAAGGCCCTGGTTTTTCCTTTATGGCCAAAACAACATATTCTTGAAGAATAACCAGGCCTTTGGCTTCGACCCAAAAGCCCATAAATGGATTCGCTTGCCTGTATCTTCGTTTCCAGAGTCATGCACGGGGGATTCCTTGGCAGGTTCAGAAGGATTTTGGCACGGGTCTGCTGGAGCTTACGGATTTGGAGAATGTGATGGTGTTGTGCGTGCTAAGAGAGGACGTGGGTCACCCGTGAACAAGCCATTTTGTACTTGACTCATTTCATCCTTCCCCGGTTCAAGAGCTAATGAGATGGACGGGCCAGATAGCGTCGGTGGAGAGAATTTTTAGCCAAAGAAATTTCATGGGGTTCCCACCGGCGTCAGACTGCTGGAAATGCCGGTGGGGTTCCCCCACATATAATAGCCTATCAGCTAAGTATGTTAAATGATTAATAAATTATAAATATATTATAACATATTATAATATATTTTAATTTATAATATATTATTTAAAAGGAAAATATAATTGAAATTGATTATTATTTTAAAAATATATTGGAATAAAAAAAATATTATTAATTGTGATTTTTTTTTAAAGAATGTTTTTAAATTTTACAATTTAAAATTATTTTGAACATATTTTAATTTTAAAATACATCAATCTACAAATTTGTCTTTAATTGTACTAGTGAATTTAATATATTTACTTTGTGCATAATTTTTAGAGGTGATTATTGTTTCATAATTATACTTTCTTATTTTTCAATGTTACAATTTTATAGTTACAGAGAAATAATATGAAACAACTACATTACAACTTGTATATAATGTAAATAATTATTATTTTTAACTCTAGTTTTTAAATGTGATTTGTTGTAATGTTTTAGACTTTAAATAGTCAAGGAATAGGCTAAGTGCACCCAGTTATGATGCAAAAATGGTTTTTAAGATGCCATTTTTTTTCTTTCTAAAATTAGCTAAGTTTGATGTTCATAGAAAATGAATATAGTTACACTCAAGATTTGAAGATGCAAACAACAAGTGCTCTGAATCTACTTTCTAAGGCTTTTTTTTTTTTGAAAATAATGAAGATTAAGGGTTTCAAGAAGGGGGGCCACCAACAATGGTCATGTTTCTATCAAAAAGCCAACATAGCGTCTTTTGTGGCTTCCCTAGAAAGTTAACTTTTTTAAAAAAAATTAAAAATCTGAATATATAATATTTTACAAATTTTCAAAGTGGACACATCTTGAAAAGCTAAAATTTGAGTGTGCTCCCCACTATTTTTTTTGAAAAATAATCAAAAATTAATTTTTTATCAAGTGTAGAATGAAGTCTAGTTTATAAAAAATATAATTTCTTTCAAAATTTGATGAACGAGTAAAAATGTATACCAAAACTAGGACATGTTGAATTTTGACAAAAAAATGAAGGCACTAATAGGAGAATTTATATAGGTAAGATAGAACCTAGCATCATCACAGTTTTTATATAAACTTGCATTGAAAGACCTGCAAGCCTGATGGTTAAGACAACCAAAAAAGTTTAAAATTATGTTACACTTTCACAAAATCACATCCAATTATGGGACTTAGTTTTTCTATAAATTTTAAACTCTAGATCATTCGAAGGGCCGAAATTATTGTGTATTTTTTTGTAATCATAGACAAATACAATCTAGGTGTGGAATTTTTCTATTAAATTTGGTGGAGTTAATTTATTTATCTAAGGATTATGCCTATATTGCATGCATTTAGATTCAGTGCTATGGTGATGGAATGAGTATTATGTTTTAATTACAATTTCTAAATTGATGATATCTTTTCTACATTTGTAGAATTAAGTAGGGTTTCATCCCAGATCTGCATGTGATTGATGGTGTTCTGGTTGAATGAAATTCAAAAATCTTATGCATTTGTGCTTCCTTCAAAGATTGCCTTCTATTAATAGTGAATGCGTGAATGTTATTTTTGTTACCAATTGTTTGAAAGATCTTGTTTAAACCTACAAAGATGAATATTGTTGTCTAATTAGAATAGATTTATAACAATCCTTGTTACCCTACCTTTTTTTCGTTTTATTTTACAAATGATTCATACTTTGTATGAAAGAGAAATAAACTAAGTTTGTCAATATGCTATTTTGTGAAATATAATCTATCATTTTGAGTTATTGAAATTACCTATGCAATTGCATATAAATTTCCAATTATCTAAATTCTAGATTTCATTGTGGAGTTACATTGATCTTACAATTGTGTTATCCACATAGTCAAGACCTAATAGAAAAGGAACCTTGGAGTACTTCTCACTACTTTTCAATAGAGGCAATAAACCTTTGTTTCCTACCATGTTGTGAGTGACCAAAACCACCCTTAGTAGGTAGCAACAAGTGATGGGAGGCAGTGGAGTTCTACCTAGAAATGGTGGTGTTGGGCTACTAACTCGCCACTTCAACGAACAATGGATAGAAATTATGCTATGGAGTATTAGAGAAAACCAAGAAGCACAGATGAAAGAGGTGATAAACATCGCCATCCTCAAGGAGTTAATAGGTGTCTATAACTTAGTGGCCAAAGTGGTGGTTTTGGCCCTCTTGGTTGCTTAGGTTGGAGAAGAAGGGGGTGAGGAGCTGGGGGTTGTTGCCAGGGAGATGGAATTAGATGTTGATGTTTAATGACACATTGAGTCTATATTTTAGCTCACAAATATAATTTTTCTTTTTTTCATGCATTTTATGCCATGTTTCTTTGTTGTATTTAGGGTTGGGCTCCCTTGTGCCTAGTTTATACAAACACACACACATATATACATGTATACATATGCATATATAAATATATATACATTCATGAAATAATATGAGTCATACATGGAGGTGAGCATAGATTGTGGCTTTTAAGTTGAATCACATTTCAAGATAAATTCATGGAATCAAAGAAGTCAAACCTCTCAAAATGAGATCATCATGTAAAAAATCTCAACACAAAAATCAATAATTGTACATTTGAAAATTTATTCTCAACATTGTCGAGTTTATCTTCTCTTGAATATATATGTAAAATATATATTTGATTTGAGTAATAATCTCAAATGAGAAATCATAGTTATAAAGGTATCATGGCTATGTTGGCATGCCAACATAGCCATGATACAACATAGAAAACTTTAGTTAAAAAATAAAAGAAATACAAAAGTGGTTGCGAGTATAATTTTATTTTATTGGTTATCAGTGATTAACAATTATTATAAAAAATATAGTATTTTTCAATTAATAATTTTCTATTAAGTCACTTGTTTTTTAAATGCATACTTAAATTGGTCATCTTTTGTAGCATTTCTTTTGGAGGACATCAACAAAAAAAAAAGAGAGAAAATGATGCATGCCAAGAAATACAATTATTGACCCTAATTAGATGAGATGATGTTAATGGGGTTTTCTAGATATTGACAATTGGAATGTTGATACTCATTTGAACATTGCTCATCTTAGTAAACAAAATAATTCATTTTTAATATTGATCATAATTAGTGTATTATGTATGCATTACTTGTTTTAAATTTGATTGTTCTCTATCTAAGAATCATAATGATAGAAGAAGTAATATGAAGATGTCAATTTCAACTTTGTGTAGTTGTAAACAAATAAATTGTGAATTTATTATGCTTTAATTACTTTTATCTTTGGTACTTCTTTATGATTTTATTTACACTATTTATCTTGATTTGCACTAGTAATTCTTTGTTGTGAAATATGAATTAATAGTTTGTAATAGCTCAATTCATCAAAAAATAGAAATTGAGAACCACTTGCATAGCAATATTAACACTACAATGCCATTAAAAAACTATAGCTTACATCTAGTTCTAGATCTGATCCTAATAATATTTATTTTTCATTAAAAAAAATGGGTGTCCCATATTCCACACACATTCATGTCTGAGATTTGTAATACTACTGGTATCTATGATAGTAAGAGTATTAAATTATTATTTGACTTGTGAATGTAAGTGTTGGATTTTTATATATGTTTGTTTTTATAAAAATGTTGACAGTAAGAAGTACTAATTTATTATTTGATTTTTCAATATGAGTGTTTTTTAATTACTATCTGATGTGTGAATGCAAGTGGATCATGTTTTTTTCAAAACCTAAGAAAATGCATCCCCTAAGAACATTCGTCCACTGATCCAAGTGGATCATGTTTTTGTCAAAACCTAAGAACATGCTACCACTTATCATTTTGATGTGGGACCAAAAATTTCTAAGAGAACCCTTGCCTCTTACAATCTCCTTCTTCTTCGGGTCTCCACAAAACCCCTCTTGTGCCTAACCCCACTTCTTTGCCCTCTTCACCCTCCTCCCCCAGCTACACACCCTCCACTTCTAAAAAACCATTCATCAAAGATGTAATTTTGTCATCACAGAGTAGAGCTCTGAAGAGGAAAAAATAGACTCCCCCTTGTAGCAATAATCATGATATGAAGATCAAGCCCCTTTTTTTGACCAAGTTGCTAATAGCCCTTTGGTGGATACTTGTGATGGTGCAGCAACAAATCAATTCAGTGTGTTATAGTCAACCGAGGAAGACTTCCCTGATTCCACCTAATGAATTGTAAAATTCAGTCTTCGAATGTGCAAGGTCTTTCAATTTACGCACCTAAGTTTCGAGTCAAACATTCTATCTAGAATAATCAGATCGATGTTCTCATGATCCAAGAAGTAAAAGTTGGTGCAGTCTACCTTGATATGACTCTAGCTACCATTTGGCCTGAAGCTCATTTTTTGCATACCAACCATAATGAGGGTGGTGGTGGGGTAGTTTTGGGCCTCACTTTGTGGCTCACTAAGCATATTCTTGCCTCTAGTATTGATCCAAACAATCATTGTGTGTGGGTCACCACTCTTCTCCATGATCAGATTATAGGATTTTTCTCTATTTATGCACCCAATGCATCTACAGAAAAAATTTCCCTTTCAGAATGGTTATACAGTAATCTTCCTACTACTAATTAGGTCTTGGGGGGTGATTTTAACATGGTTGAGCACCCTTCTAACCATAGTTTTCTATCCATGGCTCGTTTATCACATCCTGAGCTTGAAGCGTGGACTCTACTCGAAACTCCCTTGGTGTCCATGATGCTCTTCTTGGAAAAAAACATCTGCAAATGCCTCATTGGTTTACTTGGAACAACTGTCACGAAGGCCCCCTTAGGAAATTGAGTCGGTTAGACCATTTTTATATATCTGCTAATTGCCGCATTCTACCCTATCCTGATGGCCGCCTTGTTTCTTTGGACCTATCTACAACCCTCTCTTACTAGGTTCCCATCATTACCACCCTTTCCTTCTCTAACTCCTCCCCCATTCATAAAGATCTTCTATTCAAACTAAATATTTCCCACCTTAATAAGTGAGATTTTATTGATGGAATCCTAGGAATTTGGAAGTCAGAACCCAAACCTCATCATGCCAATTGGATCAGCTGGTGGGTAAATATGATTGCTAGATGTACTACCTTCCTTCGGGACTATGGTAGAAAGGTAGCTACTAAACGCCGTAGATTAGAGAAAATTCTCAAAGGCCAGCTTGAACACGGGCACTCTCTTTTAGCCTAAAATTTCCATGACACCACAATTCAACATGTGGTGGTCAATGCTGAAAATTTGCTTCGTAATTTTGCAGCTTATAGAGGGAAAGGTGCTCAAATTCAAGCTAGACTATAATGGATCAAAGATGGTGACATGAGCTCTAAATTCTTCTTTCAATACCTTCAACAAAAACAAAAAAGTGAATGCATTTTTTCTATTAGAACTGATTATGGCAGTCTGCAAAGTAGCCATGCTGACATCATGAACACCTTCTATGCACACTTTAGAAAAAAATTTAGTGATGACTCTAAGGATGATGTCCTCCTTCCTTATCTGGAAGAATTTATTGTTGGCTGTATTCCCAAGAGAATTGATGTCGATCACAGTAAATTCCTTGACTTCCTTCTCACCTTAGGGGAAATCAATGATGCGCTCCTTTGCATGGCCTTGGAAAAAAGTCCTGGCATAGATGGCCTTCCAGTTCAATTTTATAGAGCTCTTTGGCCTCACATCGGAGAGGATTTTTATAATGTTTATCTTGAAGGAATAGAACATGGGTCTTTAGGTGGCATCATCAACCAAGGGTTGATTAAGCTTATCCCCAAAGGTAAAGAGGAGGACACCATTAATGGTTGGAGGACTATTACTCTCCTCAACACGTCCTACAAAATAATTGCTAAAGCTTTGGTTTGAAGAATCAAACATACCACACAAGAGATAGTTCACCCCGAGCAAACTGGTTTCCTTGGTGGAAAATTCATCCTAGATAATTTGGTTCTTGCTTGGGAAATTGCAGAGCAGGCCCAGCAATTAGCCCAAGATGCTCTAATCATTAAGGTGGACTTCGATAAAGCATACGATCACATTTGTTGGCCATTTATTCTCAAAATGCTAAAGTGGATTGGTTTTGGCCTGAGATTTTGTGAGCAAATCAACATGCTTTTTATGGATGCAAATGCCAGAGTTGTTGTCAATGATATCCTTTCTCCTCAATTCCCCTTACAAAAGTCCATTCATCAAGGCTATCCTCTAGCTTTGTTCTTATATGTTCTCACTGCTAATGCTTTGGGATATCTTTTTTAGCATGCCCTTAACAATAAGGTTTTCAGAGATATCATGCTTCCAAGCAATTCCATGGCTCTCAACTCTCATTTTGTTGATGATAGCATGATATTCATTAAAAACTCTACAGAGGAAGTGAGCAATATGCTTGATATTTTGGATCTTTAATATACTATTTCAGGTTCTAAATTGGCTATGCACAAAAATTAGTTTATAATGACCATGTCCAATCCTTGCCCCCCTTGGATTTTGAATGCTTGGAGAGAGGTGAAACATGGTACCATCGCACGATATCTTGGGATACCATTTGGAATTGGAGTTTCTCTCATAGATATGTGGAAGTGGTTCTTGGCCAAAATCAGAAATAAACTCCTTAATTGGACTAATCGGTTTCTTTCCATGGCGGGAAGGATCCAGGTTGCTAACAAAAAAATTTCTAGCTAGACATGTCTACATTTCCCCATGTTAGCTAACTTCCAAATCATGCTACAATAGACTCACTAGCCATTTATTCTCAAAATGCTAAAGTGGATTGGGTTTGGCTCGAGATTTTGTGAGCAAATCAACATGCTTTTTATGGATGCAAATGCTAGATTTTTTGTAAATGGTATCCTTTCTCCATAATTCCCCTTACAAAAGTCCATTCGTCAAGGCTATCCTCTAGCTCTTTTCTTATATGTTCTCGTTGTTGATGCTTTGGGATATCTTTTTTAGCATGCCCTTAACAATATGGTTTTAAGAGGTATCACACTTCCAAGGAATTCCATGACTCTCAACTCTCATTTTGTTGATGATAGCATGATCTTCATTCAAAACTCTATAGAGCAAGTGACCAATATGCTTGATATTTTGGATCTTTACTATCCTATTTTAGGTTCTAAATTGGCTATGCACAAAACTGAGTTTATAATGACCAGCTCCAATCCTCGACCCCTTGGATTCTGAATGAGTGGAGAGAGGTGAAACATGGTACCATCACACGATATCTTGGGATACCATTTGGAATTGGAGTTTCTCTCACAGATATGTGGAAGTGGTTCTTGGCCAAAATCAGAAATAAACTCCTTAATTGGACTAATTTGTTTCTTTCCATGGCGGGAAGGATCTAGGTTGCTCACAAAAAAATTCTTCTAGCTAGCCATGTCTACATTTCCTCATGTTGGCTACCTTCCAAATCATGCTACAATCAAATCACCCTAGTCATTAGAAATTTCCTATGGGCTAAGTGGGGAAACAAGAAAGGGTTTCCTGCTACTTCATGGGTTCATTGCATTCAACCAAAGGACAAGCGAGGTTTGGGAATCATTGACCCCTTATCTCAAGGTATTTTCCTCACTATGAAATGGATTATTTGAGCCCTTGATGGAGATGGCCCTTGGAAACATTTGGTTCATCATTGTATCCAAACTGCTACAATGAGAAATGCATGGGATTCTATCAATTGGATGGATAAGCTCTTGCTTTCCCCCTACTTCAAGACGCATGGTTCTACTCCCTTCAACTCCATTTGGAAGGCTTGGCAGATTACTTCTAAGAAATTAGTTTGGTATGATCAATCCTTGACGTATGGATTAAGTTTTGCTTCTTCATCCATCTGGTGGAACCGCTTGGTCCAACTTAACAATCTTCCACTTGCTGCCAATAGAGTCATTAAGGGTAAATTGTTGTTCAAAAATTGAATTCAAACCTTCCATGATTTATGGCATCCAGTTGAGCTTTAAATGGAAAGCATCCAATTCCATTCATTCTCAATTCTAACCCTCTCTTGCCTATAGGCCATTGATTTTGCAAATCCATCAGCTTGTCTCCCTTGAGCTTATAAGCCTACTGTCCACCCCTTTCCATGAAAATTTTCTATCTGACTGGAAATGGCCATGCAACCAAAACTTTCGTGCTTTCCCTCTTAAGCTCATCTATAAACAACTCTTTCCCTCCATTTTCCTATCTTCTCGTCTCAACCTTAAATGGCATTGCAAGTTCTCCCAGTCTAAGTGGGACAAGCTGAGTGCTCATAGTTGGAACTTTGAAGCTGATGCCCAAGCTCAATTAATAGCCTAGAAAATTCATGTCAAATTACCGATTGGTGAATACCTTTCCTTCATCTAGCCGTCCTTATCTTGCCCTTTCTATGCTAAAAAAGAGAACCATTAAACATGCTTTCTGGTCTTGTCCTCATGCCCAACGTCTTTGGAAGCATCTCTTCTCTATTCTTCCTTCTCTTTGTCCTAAGGTGTCATCTTGGAAAGCAACACTTCTTGGCCTCTCTTCGCAACATAATGTTGTGATTCAAACCTTTAGACACATTGTCTTAAAGCACATCTAGAAATTTTGTTGTTCTGTGACCTTCTCTCTTACGTTCTATACCCTTCAATTGGAAAGCTTGATGATTTGCACAAGCCTCTCTCCTCATCTCACCCTCTTGCACTCTGTCTCCCACAACAATCAAGATCTGAAGTCCCTTTTGAGTGTTCTCCAATTGCAATTCAATATATTTGAGGAAAAAAAAATTGGTCTTGGATGCAACTCGAGGGTTAGAGCTAGAGATTAACAGCCTTCTTGCAAGAGTTGGTGGCACTGACTGTTGTGGTGAGTGCTACTAGAGCAGGTGTTGTCCTCATCCTTGTTTTCCACATCATTTGCTATAACAGAGATTCGAAATACTGACAGTGTTGCTCTGAAGATTCAACTACTGTACACTTTCTTGGAGGTGGTGAATTGTGTTGTCCATAGTTTGTTAAGAGATTTGTTTTCCGCTGATGATTTTCTTACAGGCTACTGTTGATTCAAGGCTACTGTTCTGTTTTCTTGTTGAGGTTGATGGCTGAAAATACACATGAAATCTATCACAGCTGCAAATTAAAAAGCGAGCTGCTGAGTACACAGGCTACGAGAGTTATGCACTATGGCCGAGTCTTTCTTCATCTCATCATTGCATGTATATGGGCTGATTGTTCTCATGCTTAAGGTTTTGTTTCTTCATGGTTTGGGTTTTGTTGTGCTGTTGGTTAATAGGAGGTAGTATTTACTGGAGGTGCCTTCCCAACAAACTCCTATTTCTTTGTAATTTTTAGTTGTAATTTTTCTTTGTTAATAAAGCTTTTATTCCAATTTAAAAAAAGAAAAGAAAATGCATCCCGTCAACTCCAAAACCACCTTGATTTTACAAAGCATTTTATTTCAGTTGATTAGCTTTTTGTACTACTGGTTTTAACTTATTTGTCAATTTATAACGATTATGTACTGAAGCTCTGCAAATACAGTGGGCACATAAAGTAAACTGCCAGACCAAAGTCTTTATGGAAAAATGCAGGTATAAAAACCCTGTGCAATTCCCAATTCCTCAACAACACATTGCAATATAAAAACACATCAACTCTTCATTCTTATTAAATATAGAAGATAAACACAACACACATACAATCCACAGTATGCTTCAAACCAAAAGGTGGTAAATACGCGTAGCTACACACAACTTAACATATAATAAAACCAGCCAGAAAACAGTTGATGTTCAACGCCCTTTCTCTTCCTCTTAAGGGTATCCAGGAAGCTTCTCTTTGATCTTATCCATCAAACCCTCTTTGTGGTGTCCAGGAAGCTTCTCCTTAATCTTATCCATCAAACCCTCTTTGTGGTGTCCAGGAAGCTTCTCCTTGATCTTGTCTTTGAATCCACCCTTCGTGTAAACACATTCATTTCATCAGATCCAAATGAACAAACTACTGACATTACAGAAAGTGGAAGATCAAATGGAATGCATGATCTTTTTATGAAGAACAAAAACTTACAGAAATGTTGGTGCGATGCAGCTTAACCATGTCGTGTGTCTTCTTCTCAGCTTCGCCATGGAACTTGCCCTCCTCCACGTGGCAATGAGACACAGGCGTAGGGTGAGCCTCGCCTACGTGTCCCTGCTCATGCTGCTGATGTGTCTCTCCTTCTTTCTTCTTCCCAAACAGCCCACGATCTTGATGCAATGCTACATTTTCCTCCGCCATTGCAAGAAAAAGGAGTTGACAGTAAATAGAAAACCAGCAAAGGAAAAAAGACTTGACAGCAAAGAGAAATAATTTTGAGTAGCTGAGGAAGTTGGTCGGGAGCGAATGCGAATTTATAGGATTTGGTGGTGCCGGCGGATCCATTTTTGACTGACGCGTGGCGTTCATAAGTCTGGTATAATAAATCCCAACGAAAATAGACTGCTTGAATTGCGGAAATCTCCGAGCATTCTGGGTGGAATCTTGAAACATATGCGTTTCAAAATTGAAAACGACAAGAAGTAGAATCTGTTTCACATATATGTTTCCAAATTTCGAAACTACACCAAGTTTGGCATATGGATAAGGAAATGTTCGACTACACATAACCCCACTTTGATGCCTTTAACAATTAAAAAATACTTGCTGTCCTTAAAAGAAGGCGAGGTCTTTTCGAAGGGCAATCAACTTTACTTGAAAGGCCTTACATTTTCTCTAGACTTATTTTTCTATTTAAAGGGTTTAAGCGAGGGTAAATTGAGTTTAAAGGTAAGTAGGTATAGTTAGACTTCTCTTTAATTGGAGTTTTATTTTTTCGAATGTGAAGGTGAATAGATATATAATTAGATTTTTGTAGTCTAGACAATACATTCATTTAATTGGAGTTCTATTTATGTTGAATGCGAAAGTAAATAGGCATATACTTATGATTTTGCAATCTAGACAATGCACTCATTTAATTGAAGCTCTATTCATGTCAAATGAGAAGACAAATAGACAAGTAGTTAGGCTTTTGCAACCTAAAGAATGCACTCATTTAATTGGAACTCTATTCTCTAAAAATGTGAAGGAAAATAGACACATAGTTAGGATTTTTAACATAGATAATGTACCTGTTTAATCAAAGCTCTATTCTTGATAAATGTAAGAATAAATTACAAAGGAACATGTTTAGATTTCAGCGACATAAAAAGATTGTTTATTTTAATACATAACATTTTTGTCAATCCATGGAGGCAAATAAACACATGGTTAGACCTTATTGGTCCAAACAACCCACTCATTCAATTGGGGCTACACATTTGCTTAATGTAAAGATAAATAAACACACAATCAAACTCCATTCTTGCTCAATGCACTCATTTAACCAAGGCTCTATTCTTGTTGAATATAAAGCAAAATACAAACATGGTTAGGGTTTAGTGGCCTAAGGATTTTGCTCATTTTAATGTGTAGCATTTGAACTCAATCCATAGAGGCAAATGGACACATGTTTAGGCTTTACTGGCCCAAATAACCAACTTGTTTCAATTGGGGCTATGTTCTTGTTGAACGTAAATATAAATAAACATGTGGTCAAGCTCCGTTCTTGCTCAATATAAGAAGAAAAATAAACACATCGTTAGGCATTAGTAGCTAAAAAAACTCACTAATTTTAATTAGGACTCAATTCTCATTAAATGCAAAGGAAATCAAGTGTATGGTAGGTGTTGTTGGCCTAAAGAGCACACACATTTCAATTAGTTCTCCATTCTCACTATGTGAAAGTTCAAAACTATATTCATACTTCAAGCCAACTTAGAGCTAAATTAGAGCTAGACCATAATTTTTCCAATCGAAAGTGTCTACTAAATAAATATGTAGCATTACTTTAGGTCCAATTTACCAAAAATATAAAATTATTGAAAACACTTAATGTTCTCACAACTCCTACTCATATAAATGTTTAAAAAATCTAAAAATATCATTTTGCAGATCTATAAATGTATCAAAAATCTAATAGTTTTAATAGTTTAATTGTTGTTTATATTTATATTTTATTTTTCACTAAAATTATGTCATTAGCACAAAAAATGAGGTTGAATGTCTTATCAAGAAGAATATTAAAGTTTGTTAAAAACTATTATGCACTAGAGAAGAAATTTCATCTCAAGATATAATTTATTTCTATAATAGTTAGGAAAAACAGATAGTTGTGTTTTCAATACACACTAAATTTAAGATTTATTTAATTATCAAAATAAGAAAAAAAAGTCCATGCACTAAAGTTTTAAGTTACAAATAGAAAAATAAAAGTGGGTAAAGAAATAAAATTTAAGATATAACGAGTAGCTTCTTGCTTATCATTATTTTTTAGCATTTTATTAGCAACTAAATTCCAATGCTAATTTATCAAAAAAAAAGCATTCAAATTATTTTAATTTTTTAAATAAAAAGTTATACACACACACACACATCATTTTAAAATTTAAAAATATACATCAATTTCTATTAATTTAAGTTAAATAGTTAAATTAGTGTTGGTGATTTCCTTTATAAAAATGTGACAAAGCTTTGAACTTTCACCCCATTCAATGTGAAGAAAAATAACACACTCATTCCATTCTCACTCAATGTGAAGGAAAATAGCTCACTCATTTTAGTTGAACCTACATATTTTTTAATGATGTATTACTGAGTAAGTGCACAAAGATGGAGGACGAAAACGTGGCCTTAAGTGGCCACTTTTTTTTTTAAATCAGGGGTTCAAAAAGGGGGGCCACACAAAATGTTCCCATTTTTTTCAAGAAAATATCATAATATATGGCGTGGCCCACCTAAATTTTTTTAAAAAATTAGTGTTTAAAAAGTCACTTGGTGAGAAATTAACTAACACCATGCAATTTATGTCTTATTTTTTGCTAATATTTTTAATGACTATATGATTTTTTTTTAAATTTCAAAGTGGACACATCTTGAAAAAAAAAATTGAGCATGCTTCCCCCTAATTTTTTTGAAAATGATTGAAAATAATTTTTTTTAATGTGTAGAATTGAGTTTACTTTATACAAATGTAATTTATTTCAAATTTTGATGAATAGTTGAAAAATATAGTGAAAAATACCACAAATTGGTTTTTGACAAAAAAATGGATAAACTAACAAAAAATATTAAAGATAAAAAACTAAACATACTCAAAACATGAAAGAAAAGTACATAGTTAGATAGTTGAGAGAAAGATTAACATTATCATGGTATTTCTCTTTTGGATCATTGGACAAAGCCCAACCAACCACATAACACATAGAAAAAGACATGAAGGAGACATCCTAGCCATACTGATCAAGCAAGCACAATGCATAGATGGATCAACCACCCACAAACAAACCACACAAAAGACAACTAGTTAGGGGAATGCACTTTGACATTTGGTAAAAAAAAATTCTTGCTATCATCTTATAGCAATTTGATAACATTGAAAGGAAAATCCTTCCACAAGTATTTAGTAGGAGCACCTTCATCTCTATATAGAAAAACTCCAACATTATTCGCCCAATCAACAACATCATTCCCTTTTCTTTTAATGTGAGTAAATTTGACTTCCTTGAAGTCTTTGGTTTCTCACTTAGCATTATATTAAATTTCTTCCAATATCCAATTCTAAATAATATCCCCCTTCATGGCATTGATAACAAGCTAGAGTCTCCTTCAATCTAAAGTTTCTTCTAAACTTTCTCCTTGACAATCAACAACCCCCACAATAAAGCTCCAGCTTCCACCAATTTGTTTGACTCAAAACCAATTTCCAAAGAAGAAATGCCCACAAATTGACCATGATTATCCCTCTAAATCCGTGGGGCCCTCCAGCCTTACCCGAATTGCTTTTAGTTGCACCATCAAAATTGAATGGTATCAACTTGTCATTTAGTGAGAGCCACATTGTAGGCCTAGAATAGATAACTGACAAGATTGGGAGATGATGAAGCCACTAAATAAATGGCCACCTGAATCCCCCAAACCTTTTCATGGTCCAAAATCAACCAACTACTTTTCTTGTGTGTCTCACCAATTTCACCAAATTTTGTACTTTCCACCATATCCCAAACTCTCTCTGCCATCTTACTACTACTCTAAAAAACTCTCCTATTCCTTTCAAGACAAGCATTCCAAAAAATGATTACCGAAGGTGCATCCCAAATGAGTCTAAAACTAGGGCTACGAACCTTAAGATACCACACTCTAAAACCTTGGGAATTCTCTCTAGATAAACCCAAGATAACCCCCATATTGAAAGGAAGAAGTCTACCAAAGAATATCAATAAAATTGTAATGGAGAAAAAGGTGGTCATTTTCTTCCCCTTTACATGCACACATAAAATGTTTTTAAGGCCCAACTCTGCCTAAGGATCTCATCCTATCCCATGTAAGAGCTATTCTACTGGTGCAAGAGCACCATTAAAGGCTATATATCCATTTGGGTATATGAGATCTAGGTTGTAGGTTTTGGTTTGACTATGTTTAAATAAGGTATATGAGACCATTTTTTAATGTAAATGAACATATTTGAGTTTTATTAGGTGTCTAGGTGGGTTTTAGTTTTAAAACAATGTTAATTGTTCATTTGGAATAATACAAGTTGATAAAGTTGTAATAAGACAAATTTGGAAGGCCATCGATCAAGGCCTTTTAAAATTTAGTTGTGGAAGTTGTAGGGAATTTCATTTGAAGGGAAAAGGATTTAAAAGAATAGAGAAACTTGTGACATGTTGGGTTGAATAATTTGGAAGAGATTTTTGGAGAACTGAGAAGTGAATAGAAGGTTGATTTTCTTCATTTTCCAGATTTCTCTGTTGTAGCAGCAGGTTTACTAGTCCGTACAAGACCTTTTGGTCACAAAATTGTTTTTTATTCTATATTTTAGTGTTTCAAGTTTCATTTGAATCCATTTTGAGGATTTTATCTTGAATCTTGGTCATTTAATCCTAAGTTTTCTTCAACCATCCTGAACAGGCTTTTCTTGATTTTCAAGGGTTAAAAAGCATGCTATAAACCATACCATCTTTTGTACTTCCTATTACTTGGTGGGATGGATTTTTTTCATTAGGGAAAGATGAGAGAATGAATAATTTGAGTGGGGAAGGTCTGAGTGAGGGTTGGGTGTGAAGCCCAAGGTGGAAAACTATGGAATTCCTTATGAAAATAGAGGTTTTTGTGAGTCAAGTTGAGTTTTGTTGTTGGGAAGTGTTATTTTATGTTGAAATAAGCATGAGTAGGATATTTTGAGTATTTTTTCATAGTTTTTAAGGCTTGAAGAGTTTGGGAAATTGGAGTTTTGTTAAACCCTAGGGTTTCTAGGCTCCTTGAGAGGGTTTTATGGTTTATCCATTAGGAGGTTGAATCTCTGAGGTATGATTAAGGAATTTGGGGTTTTGAGACTTATTTTATTCTTCTCCAAGGTTTCATGGAGTTTTGACATGTTTAAAGGGTGGTACCTTTGTAAATTTGGGCTAATTTGAGATCTTAAAAGCATTGAAATCCCAATTTGTGTGTTTTGTGTCAAAGGATTCTTAGGTAAGGCATTGATATGTTTTCGAGCATCAAAATGGGTTCCTGAAAGAGATTCATTTTTGTTCTAAAAGGGAATGATTGAGAAATGACACCCAATTTAGTGGTTTTGTTATGCTACAAGGAGATAGTGTGAAGTTGTTGGATGGTGTAATTCAGGTAATTTGTGAATTGAAATTTGTTGTCATTGTTTAGAATTGAGTTTGGTGAGTTTGCAGGCCTTCCCCTATTACATAAAAGTGGTATCAGAGCAAAGGTACCAGATTCCTATAGAAGAGGATTGAAGATTGTGAGAAAGAAAGCTTGGAAGGAGAAGAGGCAAGTTTACAGGATGCTTCCAAAAGAAAAGAACACAACAAAGGAGATGAATGAAATGAGAAACTAGTACATGAAGGAGATCAAAGAATTGAAAGAGAGATTGGCATCACTAGAGACAAACAAGACTAGAGAAGTAGTTGAGAGCAATGATTCAAAAGAAGAATATGATGAAGACTTTGAGGATGTTGAAGAAGAGCTTAAACCAAAGGACCAGAGAATAGTCAAGTTGATATAGGTTGTAAAAGGTGACAAATAGAAGGTAAATATTAATGTGAAAAAGTTTGGTGGTAATTTTAATGAAGAGGAATTGTTAGATTGGATAGCTTGTTTGGACAACTACTTTGAATGTGAAGAGATTCCTAAAGAACAAAGAGTGAAGATTTCCAAAACAAAGCTTAAGGGTCATGCACTTGTATGGTGGGATTACCTATAGCGAGAAAGAAGAAAACAAGACAAGTCTAATATTTTGGATTGGGACAAGATGGCAGCTAAGTTAAAAGGTAAGTTTCTCCTTTCAGATTACCAAATTAGAATGTTTAAGAAGTTGCAAAATTTAAGACAAAAGGAAATAGATGTAAAGGCTTACACTGAAGAATTTTATAGATTGAGTATGAGGTCTAATCACAATGAAAATGAAGATGAGAAAATTTCTCGGTATTTGGGTGGATTAAGAATGAATATACAAGATGAGTTGGCTTTGACTAATCCTAGAAATGTAGAAGAATGTTACAAAATGGCATTGAAGGTTGAAGAGAAAATAGTAAGAGGAAGAGGCAACACCATGAGAGGAAGAAGAGCATTTTCTACTCCAAGGAAAGTAACTAAAAATCAAGGAAAAGAGTCAAGCAAGAGACATGAACAAGTTGTTGATTCCAGAGGTGGATATAGAGGAACAAGGGGCAGATTTGGAGGTGGAAGAAATTCTAACACTTTTTATGGGAAGATGTTATCATTGTCAAGAATTTGGACATCTTGCTTGGAGGTTCCCTAAGAAATCTAGCTCATCAATAGGTGGAGGAGAAAGAAGGTTTGAAAGAAGAGCACAAATAGTTCATGAGGATGAGGCTGAGAGTTCAAATTCTAATTCACTTTGTGTTTCTCTTGAGGTGGTTGAAATGCTAATGATCAAGACTCAATTCTTGAAGACTACAAAGGAAAAAGAGTTGCTTCAAGGAAGGGCCAAGTTTTCAAGACAACTTGTAGATGCAAGGATAAGCTATGTAGAGTCATTGTTGATTCAAGTTGCAAAGATAATATTGTGTCAAATGAGATGGTAGAGAAGTTACATTTGCAAAGAGTGCCTAGGGAGAGACCTTATAAGGTATCATGGGTTAGTGATAAGAAAACCTTGGTGGTGAATGAATAAGAAAAAGTGGAGTTTCAAATAGGTCAATATAGAAATGAGGTCCTCTGTGACATTCTACCAATGACTTGTTGCCACATGTTGCTGGGTAAGCACTGGCAGTTTGAGAGATCAACTATATACCATGGTAGGAAAAATACTTATACTATAGAGAAGAGTGGGAAAACATTCTTGTTGACTCCATTGAATGAAGGATTAAATGAATATGGTGAGTTAATTATGCTTGGGAGAAAGGAGTACATTACTATTGGTAAAGGCAAGAGTGTGGATTTAGGAGATAAGGCAAACCAAGTTAAGGTGTAGGCAGTAAATACTTAGGAGAGTCAGAGTAATGGGCAGGCAGTGCCTAAGGAGAATATTTACAGTTGGAAAAGTAAAGTAAATGAGATAGTGTCTCATTTTGGTAAAGGATAGAGTGAGAGAAGAGAGCCTTTGGAGAGGAAAGAGTACAAGGATAGAATCATGATTAGGGCAGTGGAATGTCCTAGACCACAAAATAAAGTAAAGAATCAATCAAACGATGATGCAAGGACAATGGTTGGTGATAAAGAAAGGACAATAATAGAAGGCAAAGAGGTTGTTGGTACAAAGGTGTTTAGGAATGACAAGGTAGTAGGAGAGATGAAGAATGATGTGACTGATGTAATAGTTGATAAGACAAAGTATGAAACAAGTACAAGTCTGATAAATAATCTTAAATGCATGGGTACAGTGGAAAACATAGAGGCAAGTCTGAGAAAGACTAACAATAACAAGAACACAATGGACAGTGATGGAAATGTAAGTGGAAACAACAAGGGATAGAGAATGGAACTAAGTACAAGGTTGAAAATTGTGGAAATACAGAGTATAGATAGATGTAAAGAAGCATGGTATGGCAGAGTTTAAAGTTGATAGTGATAATAAACACCCCTTAAGATAGTATACACAATTGGAGTCTAAAGCAAACAAAGATGAGATTGTTAGGGATAGTAAAGAGAAAAATGAGCTTGATGAAGAAGACCAAAAAGGAAAAATACATGGATCATATCAAGGAGAAAATGTTACATTTCATTTTCCAAGAGACTTGGAAAAGCTTCCAGCTAGGGTGTATGGTGCAGGAGCACCATTCAAGGGTATTGATCCATTTAGGTATATGAGATCTAGGTTGTAGGTTTTGGTTGGACTATGTTTAAATAAGGTCTATGAGACCATTTTTGAATGTAAATGATCATATTTGAGTTTTATTAGGTATCTACTGGGGTTTTAGTTTTAAAACAATGTTAAGTGTTCATTTGGAATAATACAAGTCGATAAAGTTGTAATAAGACAAATTTGGAAGGCCAATGGTCAAGGCCTTTTAAAATTTAGTTGTGGAATTTGTAGGGAATTTTAGTTGGAGGGAAAATTATTTAAAATAATTGAGAAACTCATGACATGTTGGGTTGAACAATTTGGACATTTTTGAAGTTGAGGATTGAATAAAAGGCTGATTTTCTTCATTTTCCAAATTTCTCTATTGTAGCAATAGGTTTACTAGTCTGTACAGGACCTTTTGGTCACAAAATTGTTTTGTATTCTATAGGTTAGTTTTTCAAGTTTCATTTGAATCCATTGTGAGGCTTTTATCTTGAATCTTGGTCATTTAATCCTAAGTTTTCTTCAACCAGCCTGAACGGGCTTTTCTTGATTTCAAGGGTTAAAAAGCATGCTATAAACCATCCCACCTTTTTGTACAACCTGTTACTTGGTGGGATGGATTTTTTAATAAGGGAAAGGTGAGAAAATGAATAATTTGAGCGGGGAAGGTCTGAGTAAGGGTTGGGTGTGAAGCCCAAGGTGGAAAACTATGAGATTACTAATGAAAATAGAGGTTTTTGTGAGTCAAGTTGAGTTTTGTTGTTGGAAAGTGTTATTTTATGTTGAAATAATCATGATCGGGAAATTTTGAGTCTATTTGTAGAGTTGTTAAGGTTTGAAGAGTTTGTGAAATTGGAGTTTCATTAAACCCTAAGGTTTCTAGGCTCCTTGAGAGGGTTTTATGGTTTGGCCATTAGGAGGTTGAATCTTTGAGGTATTATTGAGGAATTTTGGGTTTTGAGAATTTTTTTTTTCTTCCCCAAGGTTTCATGGAGTTTTTCCATGTATAAAGGGTGGTCCCTATGTAAATTTGGGCTAATTTGAGACTTAAAAGCATTGAAAGCCTGATTTGCGTGATTTTTGTCAAAGGATTCTTAGGTGAGACATTGATATGTTTTCAAGCATCAAAATGGATTCTTGAAAGAGATTTATTTTTGATCTGAAAGGGAATGATTGAGAAATGACACCCGATTTAGTGGTTTTGTTATGCTACAAGGAGACAGTGTGAAGTTGTTGAATGGTGTAATTTAGATAATTTGTGAATTGAAATTTGTTGTCATTGTTTGGAATTGAGTTTGGTAAGTTTTTAGGCCTTCCCCTATTGCATCATCTTCTATTGGAAATCCACAAAAAAACATTCATCTTAGGCACACTATATTTAAACCAAAGATTTCTACCCACCCACTTCTTTTTTAACTTAACAAATTGATCAAGAAAGACAACCCTCACAGAAACATGTCCATTTCCCTTGTCACCCCAAACCAATCTTTTCTCCCTATCTAGCCCACACACATGCCACTTAACCAACTCACCCTTAATTTCGTTGCAAGCTTGCTTGAGTTCAGCAATAGGAGCAATGATTTTCCCCTAGCTCTTGTTTGGGGGGATTCCCACGATGTAATCCACCACCCTTTCCCCCACCACATACTTAAAGTGGGAGACCAAAGGCCTATAATGTGGGATATTCACCAAAGCATCAATCTCTAGCTAGTTATCTTGCCAAAACCTGATTTTCCTACCATCCCCCAGCCTCCAACGAAGCCTGGGCTCAATGATACCTTTACAATGCCTAAGCAAGCTCCAAATGTTGGACCTCAGAGAAAGAGAGAACTCCACATAAAATAGGTTTCCAATATTATTTTGTAGGTATTTTTCTTACAAAATGTTCCTCCAAAATTTGTCTTTTCCCTCATAAACTCTCCAAACCAAATTAACACCTAAAACTATATTAATCTCCTTCCACTTTCTAAAGCCCAATTCCCCATAGTTGGCATGATTTCAAACCTTATCCAATTTAACCAAGTTTTATTTGAAATTATCTTCACAAGCTCTCCACAAAAGCCTCTTTTCATTTCTTCTATGGCCCTAGCAACTTTGTTTGGAATTTGAAACACCAACATGGTGTAAATTGAAACAACAAACATGGAGGATTTGATGAGTGTAATTCTACAAGCCAAGGACAACAAACCTCCCTTCCAAAAATCAAGCAAGCCACTAACCTTGTTGAATAATTTAATCCATTCATTAACATAAGGCTTCATATAGACCAAAGATATACCTAAATATTTACTAGGAAGCTTATCGACTTTAAAACCCAAAATACCTTGAATAGATCCAACCTCTCCATGCAAGGAGTTTTGAAGAAGAAGATATGTGACTTAGAATCACTCAATTTTTGAATAAAACCTCTCGTATTGCACTACAATATTCTTGAGAACATGAGCTTCCCTAGTTGTGGCCTCACCAAAAAGAAGGACATCGTCAAAAAACTACAGATGTGAGATATTGTTTGATCCTTGCGAGATCTCTATCCCTCTAAGATTCCCAACACTAACCTCCTTGTGAATTATTCTACTCAAGGCCTCAACCAAGATAAGAAAGAGGAAAGGGGACAATAGGTCACCTTCGTAGAGCCCCTTACTGGAACTGAAAAAATCAAATGAGACACCATTAATGAGGACGACATAGGAATTGAGCGAAATGAATCTCCAGACCCACTTGCACCAAGCATCACTAGAACCAATTTTTATTTTAATACTCAAAATAAAGTCCCATGAAACTTTATCATAGGCCTTGTTCATATGAAGCTTGATTTTTGTATCTTTCTTCCTCTTGCTTTGGATAGAATGGATAACTTCACGGGCTATCAAAATACCATCCAAGATTTATCTATCTTCAAAAAACCACTTTTCTCACTTGATATGAAACTTTTCAAATACACCTTGAGCCTAGAAGCCATCGCCTTGGCCATCACTGGGTAAGTGACAAAAATTGCTCTTAAGATGCCACTTTTGTTTTGAAATCAATAGTCTAATGTTTGATGATAAAATGAAGATAGTTACGCTCCAAGTTTGAAGATGCAACAACAAGAGTTGGAGTGCTCTAAATTTGTTTTGAAATCAATAGTCTAATGTTTGATGATAAAATGAAGATAGTTATGCTCAAAGTTTGAAGATGCAACAACAAGAGTTGGAGTGCTCTAAATCTACTTTCTAAAATGCTTTTTTTTTTTTTAAATAGTGAAGATTAAGCATTTGAAAAAGGGGGAGCACACAAAGTGATCCTATTTTTATCAAAAAAATAGCATATCTACTTGTCTATTGTGCTCCCCTTAAATTGTTAACTTTTTTTTAGAATTTAAAAAATTACTTTAGTGAGAAATTAGCTAACACCATGTAGTTTATGCTAGTTTTTTCATCTAATTTTTTAACGAAAATATAATATTTTACTAATTTTTGAAGTGGACACATCCTAAAAAGCAAAAATTTGAGTGTGCTCCCAGCTATTTTTTTCAAAAATAATCAAAAATCAATTTTTTTTCAATATGTGTAGATGGAGTCTAGTTTCTAAAAATGTTTTTTTTTTCAAAATTTGATGAAAAAATTAAAAACTACACCCAAACTAGCACATGTTGGTTTTTTGACAGAAAAACATAGACACTAACAAAAGAAGTTAAAGATGAAAATGTTAACATAATCAAAATGTAAGAAAATTATATGGTTATATAACTAAGAGAGATTAAGGTAATCATAGTATTTTATAAATTTGCATTAAAGCACATGCAAACTTGATGGAGAGCATAACTAAAAATGTATGACATTTTGTTACCCTTTCAAAAATTCATGTCTTTGGCATGAGATGGTTGTCCAACCCTCTAGATTGGATACCCATGGAAAATCCAACCCAATGGGTTAGTATTTCCCAATGTAAGTTATTTGGTGAGTGCCAAATTTGACACTCACCAAATGAAAGTGCATCATTTGGCAAGAACCAAATTTGGCACTCACCAAATGTGAATGATGGCTTTCGAGAATAAAGTTTCTTAAAATATTTCTTTTTTTATTTTTCTTTGTCTTTGTCTAAGTATAAGTTGAAATTTACATATGGAAATTTACTTTCTTATACTTCAAGTTATATTTCATGTAAATAGTTTTAGGACATGTTTGAGAGTGGTTTTAGATCTCTTGGAGTTGTAATACAAATTCTAGTTTTTGGAAGATTTTATAATTTTTTTAATTGAGTCAAATTTCAATAATTAGTATGTTATATTTCAGTAATCATGAGGTTAAATTTTAGTAATCAACAAGTTGTATCATCTGTCTTTCTCTCCCTCTCCCACTCATTGTTCGTCTCTTATGCTCTAGATCTCTCTCTCGCAATCTCCATCCTTTTATCTAAATATCTCTCTTGAGCTCAAGAACTACCTCTCTACATATCCATCTGGCTCTCTCTCCCTCCATCCCTCCCCCCTTCCCTCTCTACATCACTCTTGGATGATTTGCAAGATCCAAGGTATGAAGGATTTCACTTTGAATCTAATGGTTTATTAAGGTTTAAGGAAAGAATCTACATACTTGACTGTGAGGAATTAAGGAACACAGTGTGGAAAGAAGTTCATACCACACCTTATTCTGGACATCCTGAAGTAACTAAGTTGTTGGTTGATGTAAATCCATTATATTTTTGGAAAGGAATGAAAAGGGATGTTGCAAGATTTATAGAAAGTTGCTTGGAATGTCAAAGGGTGAAGGCAAGGAATCATCATCTTGCAAGACTCTTATATCCTCATGAAGTTCTGAAAAGGAAATGGAAAGTAATTAAAATGGATTTTGTGCAAATTCTTCCAATTTCTAGGAGTAAACATGATGCTATTCTAGTAGTAGTGGATAAACTTACCTAACTCATTTTATTCTAGGGAATCTAATAGATTGAAGTCTTGTTATAGCTTGAAAGTTCATGCAATGGGTGTTTAGGTTATATGAAGTTCCTTAGAAGATTATTTCTAATAGGGATGCTCATGTAACATCTAAGTTTTGGAAAACCCTCTTTTCTTCAGTTGGGACACAAGTGAACATAAGTTCAATGTATCATCTAGAAACTGATGGTCAAACTAAAAGGGTGAATTAAGTGATAGAAGATCTACTGAGAATGTATTTTATGAATCAACAATATAAGTGGGAGGATTATTTACCCTTGGTGGAATTTGTGTATAAAAATTCTTATAATTTCATAATTAAGATGACTCCATTTGAAGCATTGTATGGTACGAAATTCCATACTCCTATAAGATGGGATAAGCTAGAAGATAGGATAAGCCTCAGGCCATAAATGCTATCAAAAATTCAAAAGCAAGTTAGTGTAATTAAGAAGATTGCAAGGTAAAATCTTGGAAAGAAAATCAAACAAATTGGGCAAAGGGCTCAATTAGAGCATATTTTGGTTGAAGTGTGGATTGAACTTACCAACTTGTCAACAAAAGTAAAATTATGTTTAGATCCTTAAATATGTTTTAATGGGAAATTGAACATGGTTAAAATGCTATTAGTATACATGGAAAAAGGGAATTAGAATAAAATACTAGAATATCCCTTATCCTACAAACTATAAGAGATGCTCAATCTAAACTCATCCAACAATCCAAAGGTTACACAAGTCAACTTTAACAACCATTCATGTAATTTGATTGATAGAGACAATCTTGCATAAAATCACTATATATTATTAAACATAACATTGTTCCTAAAGAACATGAGCTCACTAAACCATGACCCAAAATTAAATATTTGGTTTTAGATTTTCCCAATGTTAAATATTTTCCTAATGTGACACTCATATTAAATATTTATCATGATATCTCATAGAACATAAAAAGTGTCCACTAGAATGTTGAACCCATGTGATACATGCATCCCTAGGATATATCACATGATCAAACATTTATTTTTACATTATTATCATTATTGTATCTATTATGGAAGGTGTACAACACACATTGAGCAACATAAGGAATATCTATAATCTATCAACCATGCACCTTCTCATACATGATTTTTGAAGGTTGTAACAAAAACATTGACATCATCTTGAGAAGAATTTTTTCATCTGAGCATTCTAATCATTTTTCATATTTTTCCTCCTCTTTCTATAGAAGTGTCCAATCTTATTGTAGTTCCAAAACATAGAATTATTCACATGATCAAGTGATCTAGATTTTTATTTCTTTTTGTGCTTTTGTGTATGTTTCTCCTTCAATATTCTATGAAGACTAGGGCCTCTTTAATAAATTTAAAATTTTCTTGCTACATATCCTTTAAGATTAAAGCAACTGCTACCTCATCCATTTTTAATTTCAAGGAAGTTTTCTCAATTGTCATTAGCAATTAATCTCACTAGTTTGGAAAATGACATAATAGTGTCATCCAGTGACCCTCCTTCTATTTCACTTCAATAGTGTGCAACTTAGTCACATTCATATTGAACAAATTCAAATGCTCAACCACAAATCCACCATGATCCATTGTTAATTGATGATTTATCCTAGTAGAAGTGTCCCAACTTCTTCTAAAGAACTTGTGTGGTAGCTTCCTAATGTATATTCAACAAAACAAAATCTACAAAGTAGAGCCTGATGAGGGCCTTTGCCTCTTTTTCTAATATTTTTTAGTTAGCTTGTAACATTATGTTGGGATTTGTACCAAATATGGCAACTCATAGATCTTTGTCTACAAGTATATCCTCTACTTTGAGCTTCCACACCTCAAAGTTCATGTTGATGAGCATTTTTGTCTATATTCTTGATGTGCTTTCCTTTTTTGTACAACAAAATATCCTTTCACACAAGTTGCCACTCAAACTAAAGTTAGAACAAGAAACTTTGGTCCTAACACATACTATTTAAGATCATGAAGATTTGTATCAAATGAAAGGAAGCGGAGAAATGGAATTTACTTCCCACACTAGTTTACAAGAGAATATGTGTGCAAATATTATAGTTACAAGGAAATAAGGATAAAAGCAATATACCACATCTTAGTGATTTATGTAGAGAAAAACTTTTGAAGAAAAAAATTCTCCCTCCAAAATAACTCAATGTGTTATTCAATAAGCAAATGGTTTCAATACATTTGCAAAGACTTAGTGTTTACAAGAGTATTACTAACAAGGGACAAGATACAAGTAATTCTAAAAACATAATAATACCTACAAAACTCACTACGAAACCTCCATCTCAATCACCAAATAAATATGAAAGACAATTTACATAAAATTATTAAATGATAATTATGAAATCATGAGCTAAAACCAATCAAAATGTGGCATCCAAATCTTGAGTCAATCTATTTTAGCTCCATTATTTTCACTTAAACATGCTTTATGATGTAATAGACCCAAGTTAATCTAAGAAGTCAAATGAACTTCTTCTTTTTTTGTATTGAAAATTCCAAAGAAATCTATGTTGACACAACTTTTTTTTAACCAAGCTTAACCTCTAATGTCCTAAAATTATTATTATTTTAAAAAAAAATTAAACATAAAATTGAAAACATTTCCAACTATTTACCAAAATTAAAATATCTTCTACTCATCATTTAATCCTATAAATTAATTTAAAATATAAATATTTTAATTAACTCTTAATTTATTAATAAAATTAAACTTATAATATAAATGAAATCTTATTAAACTAAAGAAAAAAAAATCTTAAAAAAAAAAAAGAAACCGAAATTTATGCCTATCTAAATGTCAATATCTAACCTCTGAAAAAATATATACATTACTAAATAAAAAAATCTAAGCCTTTGAACATACAAGACACTTGATTATGACTCTACTCAGACATCAAGATGTATTTTCAACCATACTTATTAATTTAATTAAAAAAAAAATACAATTTTTAATTAATATATACAGATTATACTCTTTTCTCTAGAGTACTAAAATACATCATGCCAAAGAAATTAAACACTTAGATGACCATACACCTAGCAAACCACCATCCTTAGCAGACAAAAAGAAAAAAATACTTTAGGAAAATAAACCACAACACTATGATAGAAATAGACATAAAAATGGAAAAGAAAAAGGAAACGTTTTTTTTTACTCATATAACTGAAATGCTCCAATGAATATAGCAACTATTTAGCTGCATCTTCAACTGAAAAGAGAAAAGAGCACGTAGAAAAAATCCCACCTACCTGCACATTCAAATGCAGGTTGGATATTTATTTTGCATTGAATAAAAATCCATACACATGCATATCTGAGATTTGCAATACTACTGGTATCTATGGCAGTAAGAGTACTAAATTATTATTTGAACTGTGAATGTAAGTGCTGTCTAAATATTCACACTAAGAAGTACTGGTCATTATCAGATTTGTCAATATGATTACTGATTTATTATCTGATTTGTCAATATGAGTGTTTTTAAATTATTATCTGACCTGTAAATTGCCAGCCTAAAATTTTTATGAAAAAACTGCAGGTATAAAAACTCTGTACACTTCCCAATTCCTCAACAAAACATTGCGATTACAAAAACACATCAACCATTGTATTCTTATTATATATAGAAGATAAACACAGCACACATGCAATCCACATGATGTTTCAAACCAAAAGATGGTAACATAAGATAAAACCAGCCAAAATGGCTTTTTTCTTCCTCTTTGTGGTGTCCAGGAAGCTTCTCTTTGATCTTATCCATCAAACCCTTCTTTTCGCCCTGTTCTTCAGCCTTGCCATGACCGTAATCTTCCTCTTTCTTTTCATGTCGTCCGGGAAGCTTTATCTTGTCTTCAATCGACCCTTCTTTTTCTTCTTCTTCTCCCCATTCTCATCTTCTTCCTGTAAACACATTCATTTCATCAGATCCAAATGAACAAACTACTGACATTATAGAAAGTGGAAGATAAAATGGAATGTATGATCATTTTATGAAGAACAATGAAAGTAATCTATCTTCAGTCACAGAAAACGGAATGTAAAACTTACAGAGCTGGAAGAAGAGCTGTTTGTGCGATGCAGCTTAACCTTGTGGCTCCCTTCGTGTGTATTCTTCTCACCTTCGCCATGGAACTTGCCCTCCTCCACGTGGCCATTAGACACAGGCGTAGGGTGAGCCTCGCCTACTTGTCCCTGCTCATGCGGAGCTACACCTGCCACGCGTCCCTCTCCGTGCGGATGCTGCTGATGTGTCTCCTTTTCTTTCTTCTTCCCAAACAAGCCAAACTGCCCGCCATCTTAATGCTCTGGTGCATTTTCCTCCGCCATTGCAAGAAAAAAGACTTGACAGTTGACAGTAAATACAAAACCACCAAAGGAAATTACAAGATTCTCAAGAGAAATAGTTTTGAGTGTCTGAGGAAGTTGATCGGGAGAGAAAGCGAATTTAACGGATTTAGCGAACAACGCGGTTACGACGCGGCTTACTGGTGCCGCCGGATCCATCTTCGACTGACGCGTGGCTGTCATAAGTCGGTAAATTAAATCTCAACATCACGCGGATAAGAAGAGGGTGGGTCCACCGGAATAAAGCAATACGGGGTCAAACAGAGATTGCTTTAATTGCCCAAATCTCCTGTCAAAAATTTCAAATTGAAGCGAGTATGTTTTGCAGAATATGCGGAAGCAAGAGCCGTTATCCTCAAAGGGGATAATAAGTAGAAGCTAAGAAGCTAAAAGATGACAGACATAATATTTTATAATAAAATATGTAATTCTAATTTCTAAATTTAGATCAAGTAATTTAAGTTTGTTTATATATATATATATATGAAATAATGGTTAGAAACCTTACAATTTTAATAAATATAAAATATTTAAACATTAATATATAAATTTGACAATTTTATGATTGATAGTTTAGGAAAAATAGACATCTTAAATATGTTTATCTAAATAAATATTTTTTCTTGTTTATAAAATCTATATTTTATTTAATTTTTATAATTTCATAACTCAATATTCTACCAAGTAACATTTAATTATTAGTCAATATTATCTAAAATTTGTTTTTTTATTATTTATGCATTTAATCTTTCTTGATGCATTATTAAAATGTAATGTAAATTAATTGATATATTTGATTCAAATGTTGTAATTTAGGACTATGATTGAGGATAGTCCGTGTACATGAATTTTTTAAACACACTTAGGTTGGATATGTGGTCCTATCCACTAGAATAGATTACATCTACATATTAGGCCAACTAAATGTGATGTAACTAATATGGTCAACATGTATACTAGTAGGGAAATCTTTGCCAAATTCAAGGGACTACATCGATATGTAATGAATAATGTCAATGAATATAAGCAAGGAGGATATTGGTGAAGGTTGTGGAATTTGGCTTTACACCTGCTAATTAGATTCGCTTGAAAGTTTCTAAATACTTCTCAACAAATCCATTTTGTACATATCTTGCAATCATTATAGTCCATGAGATGAGATTTTTTTTCAGGTATTCTTTCAAACAATTCACATGCCTTGCTAATGCTTCCACTTTTTGCATGCATATCTACTACCTGATGAGATGAGATCTTTTCTCAAGTATTTTGTCAAACAATTCACATGCCTTACTAATGCTTCCACATTTTACATGCATATCTACTACTTGGTAGTTGCTACTATAATATATGGTAAAGTTCCTCTATCCTTTATGCTTTGATGGATGTACATATTATTCCAAAATATCCCATTTTGGCATGGGAAAGGACGATGCTAGCAATGATATCTACTAGTTGTGGGTCTACTTACCCAAATTGACAATCATCAGTTGGTAATCTGATGCTTGGAGCTCACGATCATCTTTCTCTTCCATTGGTACATAGTTATTCCAACTATCAAGATCTACATTTTGATATTAGATCTTTATTTGTAGAGGTTTTTGATATACTTTTGCATATGGGCACTATCTTCACCATTCCAGATAAAGACAAGGAAAAAGATGTTGATGATGGTTGGGGTCCTCCACTTGACATTACTCCAGACCCCATTGATGTATGGGGGAAGCACTTGGATGAAAAGGACCCTCCTAGCTCTGTTGGCACTACTCTAGCCATTTAATGTCCTTTTATTTTATAATTTTTATGATTATGGACTTCTGGGCTTGGCCCACATAAATCTAGTTTTTTGATTTTTTGGGATTTTGCCCATATGACTCTTGGGGTGTGCCTTCTTACCACCCACTTTCTTTTTGTGAATATGTAGCTTTATTTTTATTTTAATATAGATAGCTACCTATTCATCAAAAAGTTAAAAATAAGTACTAATTTATTATCAAAATTTTCAATATGAGTGTGAATATAAGTACTGATTTATTATTTGATTTGTCAAAACCTAAGAAAATGCATTACCCCATCTCCTCCAAAACCACCTTGATTTTTATTTTAGTTACTCAAATTTAAGTTGATTTTTATCATATTGGTTTATCTCTTTTGTGAATTTATATTTATAATGATTATGTGTTGAAACCTTGCCAATATAGTGGGCATGAAGTAAACTGCCAATCCAAAGTTTTTATGGAAAAACTGCAGGTATAAAAACCTTATACACTTACCAATTCCTCAACAAAACATTGCAATTACAAAAACACATTAACCATTGAATTCTTATTATATATAGAAGATAAACACAACATACATAGAATCCACAATATGCTTCAAACCAAATGATGGGCTACACACAATTTAACATAAGATAAAACCAGACATAAAACCAGTTGCTTTTCAATGGCCCTTTTCTTCCTCTTTGTGGTGTCTACAGAGCTTCTCTTTGATCTTATCCATCAAACCCTTCTTTTTTCCCTATTCTTTAGCCTTACCATGACCTTAATCTTTCTATGGCTCTATCCATCACTTTAATGCATTTATTCCTCCACCCCACTTTCAATGCAAGCACCATCACCACCATAGAAAATTCCATTCAAATTGACAATCCAACACTCATCTCATACCATAGAAATATTGCTTCTTTGTCTTCCTTAACATCCCTGAGGGGAGGAGGAGAGGATTTTGGAAGAGGATGAGAACACTTCCTTTTAAGTGGGCATCCCCACAAATTTGGATTTCCTAAGAATGATGAATTGTCAAATGTCATCATATGACGTCCTTCCAATGGTATCCTTCTTGATAGATTGTTGGAAGAAAGATTTAAATATCCCAAATAATCTAAAAGACTGATCTGGAATGGAATTTGTCCTAATGACGAGGGAGCAAACCCGAGACACAGAAATACTCTCACAAAATAGTGAATAATATTTTATTCATAAATATTGAACTTCTTACATGCAGAGGATCTCAAATCCCCAAGCTCTATATTAAATGCAAATTACCAACTTACAGAAAATTACCCAGATCCCCTTTCATAGCATGCGAACTTCTTTCCCCAAAAAGTTACCCAAAAATAGAAACAAGCCCCTAAATAGACCCATTTCGGTTTGGAACCAAAAACAACCTTCGAGATAAGATTTTTGACGGTTTGGCGCCAAAATTACAATTTGAAATTCAAGTTTAAATTCACAGTTGAAAATTAGCACATTTCTAAAATATGCACCAACTTCCGGTAGCCATAACTTTTAATCCGACCGTCGGATCTTCAATGATAATACCTTTTTGGAAAGCTCTCGAAAAGACGATTTTCTGCAAAGTAGGCCTTCGATGAACTACTTTGGCGTTTCCGCAAATTTTTCAGGCCCATCCGGGATCGTTTGGTGCCTCAAACTAAGCTCGGAAGGTTTTTCAGGGCAAAAAGCAGAAATTGGAACTTGAATAACTTTCAAGTCGTGAATGATCTTGACCTAATTCTTTCACCAAACTATGTATTTTTCCATCCTGAACCTTCCCAAAAATTTATGTCTTCCCACGACTTCAAATTCAAACCTGCTAAAAATAGCAGTTGAGCAAAAAAAGCAGAAAAGTTGTTCTAAAAGTTGGAAACTCTTATTCGATGAAAAGGGTATCCAAAAATGCAAAAACATCTACAAAAAGAAAACAACGGGAACAAAAATGGAAATCAACTTTTGGGTGATGCAAGATTGCCCTCACACCACTGGATGCTCCTGCATCAGACACCCAGGGTAATTTGAGAAGTGACCCTGTCACGTCTCAGATGGTTGAGAAGCCAGCGGTCAACCCTCGCCTTAGACAACCAAGAAGAATCTTCCACAGGCCTTCCTTTCCATTTTACGGAATCTCGCTTCATCCACTTTTGTTTACGGTACTCCTTCCTACGGCTATCGGGGATTTCTTCAATCTCCTCCTTCTCTGAAGTAGGTGCTGGAATGCCAAACTGTTCCATTGTTGGTGTTTCCTCTGCGCCACCTTCATGATACTCTGTCAAATCTGAAATATTGAACACAGGGGAAATGTTGAATCCATCTGGCAACTCTACCTCATATGCATTCCATGATTCATGCCTCTTCACAATTTTACAGGGACCGAACTTCTTCATCTTCAGTTTGTTATAGGTTCCCACTGGAAACCTTTCTTTCCTCAAGTGGACCATCACTTCATCATCAATTTGAAACTCATATACCTCAGCACCCCGATCACGCCTTGGCCTTATCATATTCATCTTGTTGATATGTTCTCGACATTCTCATGCTTATATTCTTGATGTGCTCTGCCAAATTCTTCGGCTTTAGCACTAGTTTTTCTTCTCTTGGTCCATCTTCCTCAGTGCAGGCCGGTCACGGGACTACCTCCATACACAATTTGGAATGGTGATCTACGGTACTTCTTCGATACAAGATTGGCTGTAGAATTCTGCAGGGTAAGATCAAGTCCCATCCCATAGGTTTGTCTTCTACCAAGCATCTCGATGGAGTTACCTAGACTTCTATTCACAACCTCAGTCTACCCATCGGTTTGTGGGTGGTGTCTCGGAAGCCCGAACCTAGTATGTCCTCAACTTTTTCCACAAGGTCCTCCAGAAGTATCCCTGAACTTGGTATCCGCGATGCGGAAAACTATACTTTTGGCGGACATGTAGAATCTCACCACTTCTCTGAAGAACAAGTAGGCAATGTGGGTACTCATGGGTCTTCTGGCATGGGATGAAATGTGCCATCTTTGAAAACCTATCAACTACCACAAATATTGAATCATTCCCTCTCTGTGTCCTTGGCAAACCAAGAACAAAGTCATACTTATATCCTCCCACGGCCTCTCTGGTACAGGTAAGGGCTGATACAACCCAGTATTCTGGCTCACTCCTTTAGCCATCTGACATACCCTACAACTCTGCACAAACTTCTTCACATCTTGTGATAACTGAGGCCAATAATAATGCTCACTAACAATGGCAATGGTCTTATCCCGACCAAAATGTCCTGCCATTCCTCCACTGTGCTTCTTCTTTACCAGGTTCTCCCTCATGGAACTCCTTGGAATACACAATTGGCTTCCCTTAAACAACATACCATCCTGGATTATGAAATCCAGCCACTTCATCCTGTCAACTGTAACAGGCTCTTTGCAAGATTTCCAAGCCTCTGGAAAATCAAGATCTTCAGGATATAGTGTCTTGAGTTCATTGAACCCAACCACTTCAATCTGCATCTCTCTGTCAGCAATGTTTGCCTCCTACTTAAGGCATCTACAACCCTATTTGACTTGCCACTCCTATGCTTTAAAACAAAGGTATAACTCTGCAAAAATTCTACCCATTTCATATGCCTCTAATTTAACTTTCCCTGACTACTCAGATACTGTAATGCTTGATGATCAGTAAACAAAACAAATTCTTTTGGCAACAGATAATGTCTCCATTTCTTTAATGCTTGAGCTATTGCATAAAATTCCTAATCATACACAGAGTACTTTCTCTTTGCATCATTTAATTTTTCACTAAAATAGGCAATGGGCTTACCTTCTTGGCTCATCATTGCTCCAATGGCACAAGCACTGGCATCACAATCCACCTGAAATACCTTATTAATTTTTGGGAGGGCTAAAATTGGTTGCTCTGTCACCTTCTGCTTCAATAGATCAAAACTCTTTGCTGCTCCAGTGCTCCACTTGAACTCTTTTCTATCCCCTCTCATTGTTTCAGTCAAGGGTGCACAAATACTACTGAAGTTTCTAATGAACTTTCTGTAAAAACTTGCCAAACCATGGAAAGATCTCACCTCAGTAGCAGTTCTTGGGGTAGGCCATTCCGTAATAGCCTTCACCTTCTCTGGGTCCATTTTCAGACCTTCTGCCGAGACAACAAACCCCAAGTACACTAACTCTTTCTTTACAAAACTACACTTCTTCAGATTAATCAACAATTTTTCTTCTCTCAACTTTTCAAAGACTCTACCAATATGCATCAAATGCTCACCTAGGGACTTACTGAATATTAAAATATCATCTAAGTACACAATGACAAAATTCCCTAGAAACTCTTTCAATACCTCATTCATGAGCCGCATGAATGTGCT
>VDFB02177672.1:0-13140 GCA_007258455.2 Sequoia sempervirens | reverse complement strand
TTATAGATTTTTCCCCCACTTTAGCGAGCACTAACACTGATGAGTGCTCAGTAAAGTAGATCAAGAAAGAGTAGGGTTAGAAATGTATACCTAAACCGTCGAGGAAGCAGACTGTGATCTGGTGACCCTAAGAGTGTAGGGTCAAAAGAGGACTTCATAATTCCATGGAACTATGAAGCTAAAGAGAGAGCATATACTCAGGATGAAGAAGATGTAGATCTTCGATCTAGTATATACACAAGAGAAGAGAAAGATAGAAATGAACAAAGCATGCAGTGAAAGAAAAACCCGCTCAGGAGTACAAACCCACACCACAAAAGAGGCAATAAAAGAAAACCCCACTCAAGGAGGAGAACTTGTATCACTAAGAAGCGTGTGGTGAAAGAAAAACCCGCTCAGGAGTAGAACCCGCACCATAAAAGAGGTGATAAAAGTAAGCCTCACTTGAGGAGGAGAACCCGTATCACCAAATAAGGATCTAAAGTAGCTCTACAAGTTCTCGGTCCTATAGAGAGGTATCCCCCAAGATTTCTCACATGGAGGAAACCCATAAAAGTAGACTTCACAGATTCAGGAAGTGGTGACATCTCTAACCACAGATACAACATGTTAAAAGTGGTGACACATCTACCTACATATAGAACATGTCAAAAGCGGTGACATGTCTACCCACAAATAGAGCATGTCTAAAGCGGCAACATGTCTACCCGCAAATAGAGCATGTCAAAAGTGGCGACACGTCTACCCACAGATAGAGCACGTCTAAAGCGGTGACATGTCTACCCGCAGATAGAGTGTATCTAAAGCGGTGACATGTCTACCCGCAGATAGAGTGTATCTAAAGCGACGACACGTCTCCCCGCAAATAGAGCATGTCTAAAAGCGGTCGGTCATGTAGACCATAAAAATTTCAAAGGGGTCCCTCGAGAACCCTTCAAAAAGGAGGGGGGTCCACTCAAGGGATGCACTATTTGAAAAGCGAGGTCTAATCAAGCTTCCCCCAAGCCAAACGTGAAGATATGAAATAGGTCTAGTCAAGTTGTCCCCAAGCTAGATGCCAAAGAATTCATTTGAGATAAAATCTTTCAAAGGGGGTCCCTTGGGAACCTTTCAGAAGGAAGAGGGGTCCACTCAAGGGATGCTTTGATTGAAAGATATAGCAAAGAAGAGAGGGGTCCTTCAGAAGGACACACATCTTTGAAATGAGTTATCACTGCCCCCAACGTACAAGGGAGGAGAAACATGCAAAATACTTAGAACATGCAAGATAGAGGTAAACCTCGATATCACTTGCCATGCTAAGAAAAGGAAAGTGCATCAATCAAAAAGAAGTTTGATGGCACCTGAATCACAAATTTGTTGCATCTTATCCTTCAAGGCCTTACATTCGCTAGTGGAATGGCCAGGCACTTGATGGTACACACAGAAAGAATGTTCTCCTTCATCACGTTTATGAACTTTGTTACGTGTAAGAGAAGGAAGAGTGATCAAGCAGGCTTTTAGAAGTCGCAATAAGATATGTTCTTTCTCAAATACAGGATGAGGAGTAGGAAGCAATCCTTTCTCTTGTGGAGAAAATTTTGACTGCTTGCAAGAAGAAGAAGGCATGAAGATAGAAGACAAAGGAGGATCTACATGGAGAGTATTATCACGGAAAAGGGGATCATAATCCTCTATGAGATCACCATCTTTTCTGACAGGATTACCTACATCAACCTCCTTAGCATAAGTTTGATCATCTTCCCCAGAAGGAGGATCGGGGTGATCCCACAACAGTGGTTTACAATTTTTGGCCAAACTGGACACTGATATTTTTTTTTTTAACAAAATCTTCACATTCGGGCACCTATAGCGATTAAACCATGAGGAATTTGAAGATGATGCAAACTAGAGTCTTGTCATATTTTGTCTGTAGATTCTAAAACTATTTTTTTCAATTTTTTTGGAATTAGATTGCACTTCTTTTTCCATCTCCCATGAAAATTGGTTTTTTTCAAAAACCAGCATTTTTAAAAAGTGATGCACACCGTATAATGCATAACTTTTTTTCCTTGAAAGATAAAATTCCAATTCTTTTCAAATTTAGGATTTGTAACTTCATATCTAGTGCTTCCACTTGAAGTTAGATAGTTTTTATTGAATATTTTTCTTTTAATCAAGTTTCAAAGTCAAATCACTCATAATCTGCATATTAACACGAATCGTGATAACGATAACTTTGCATCGTAGATGTATCGAAATTATTTGTTTTTTGTTGATCAAGGACTCCAATATCTAGTGCACTCATATTTTTCAATTTTTGTTTTTTATAATCTTCTATTTTTCCACATGTGCAGAACAAAGAGTTTTGTTTTCGGTGAAAACCTATATTTAATGTGTAAAACTTTAAAAAAATGTGATAGATAGCCATACCCAAAACATATTAAAATTATATTCGCTTTGATAGCTCGCTTTGAGGGGAACCTAATACTAGTTGAGTTTCGGTGATCTCCTCCATTTTCATTCTCAACCGAGCTTCAAGTGCAAAAATTTCAATTTTGGTGCCTCGTGGGGAGGGTGAAAAAATTGCGGGTTTGGTCAAAGAAATAAAAGTTCCTATTTAATATGGTTCAATCTAACCATGTTCGACCAACTCCAAACACCATAGAATAAAAAAATGATTTAGTAAAATGGGTTCAACCAAACATTCTAAAGATGTTTGGTCGAACACCCTCTTTTTAATATTAATATAAATATTAATTATATTCTTTTTAAATGAAGACTTGAGAGAAAGATATGGAGGGAGTGGGGGTAGGCGGCAGGGCTTAAATTTGATGGCCATATGACCGTATTTAGAGATTTTTGCCATAGAATACAATCAAAACTTTAAGAAGATTGTATCAGATAAAAGGAGATATTTTGGATAGACTGTCAAAATTTATAGAGAATTATAATGATAAATATGTTTGATTTATATATAATTTTACATACACTAAGGTATATTATAATGTTTTAAGGGCACCCTTGAATAGATAACTATCATTAAAAAATTTGTTGACAGGAAAAGTCGACCATCAAATTTAATCCTTGGTAGGAGGGAGATACTTCAGAGAGAGAGGGGGGCGAGTGGGAGAGAGATAAAGGGTAGGGGTCCTAGGGTTTAAGGGTTAAGGGTAGAGGAGCTTGAGAGGGAGAGTGGGTAGGAGGGAGAGACTTTTTTGAGAGAGGGGGAGGGAGAGAGACAAAAGGTAGGGGGTGTACAAGGGTTTAGGGTTTAAGGGTTAAGGGTAGAGGGGAGAGAGGGAGAGGGGGTGGGAGGGAGAGAGTTGAGAGAGAGGGGGGTAGTGGGAGAGATATAAAGGGTAGGGGTTGTACAAGGGTTAAGGGGTGAGGGAGAGAGGGAGAGGGGTGGAGGAGAGACTTGAGAAAAGAGACTCGGGGAGGGAGAGAGGACAAAGGGTAGGGGTTGTACATGCTAAGGCTGAGAGGGAGAGGGAGTAGGAGGGAGAGATTTGAGAGAGAGAGAGGGGGGGATTCAGAGAGAGATAAAGGGTAGTATTTAAGGGTTAAGTCTAGAGGAGCTCGAGAGGGAGAAAGTGGGAGTAGGAGGGAGAGACTTGAGAGAGAGAGAGAGGGAGGGAAAGAGATATACAGAGGGGTAGGGAGTAGGAATGGTTTAGGTTATAGGGCATGGGTAGAGGGAGAGGGATTAGAAGGAGTGTTGATTTTTTTTTAATGAGCAACCAGGTTGGTCTTCTATTCTACCTATGGAGTAGCCATCTCCAATCAAGGGTATCTTGGAGGACCTGGACCAACTAACAAGATTCAGCCAAAGACTGAGATCTTCTGCACTTTAGGCTCTACAAAACCAGGGCGGGTATACCCACACAATGCCTCAAATAAGACTAGACATTGCTTTTTATAGCAGATGACTCCTAATGCCAAGTATTAAGAACCTCAAATATGGCTAGATTCCCAGTAACACAATACTTGTAGCAACCAGGAGGTAGGGCAAGACATCAAACAAGATTGATTAAATAAAATGATTGATCTTGAGCAAGAAGACTAGAACCCTAAAGACAAATAGCATATATCATATTAGTGCCATATCCATTGGGCTAGGAGTCACAATAATCTGCAAATAGAAGGAACCATTACTCTCGACATTAAAGTCTTTGCAAGATTAACCTTATTAGTCTCACAACTAGTGATCAGATCTATAAGACTACTTATCAAATCCTCCTATCATACATATGAATCTCTGATATGATTAAAGCATTTAACTTATTCCTTGAATAAGACCAACAACCAGAACAGACAGTAAAACGTTACATTAAAATGATTAAATAAGTGGTCCTTGATCAACTTTCATTAACAATCCATATGCACAATACAAAGGAGAGACTTAAAGATCTCAATCTATACATTCAGATTCATACAAGTGTCCAAGACCTCACAATTTATAGACTGTAACCCTAAACCTCAAAATCTGGTAAAAACCTAACTCTGTGACTTAGTGCTCTTCTCTTCAGATTTTTGTTCTAACTTCTGGCCCCCAGACCCTTACAAATGATTCAGAAGTTCCTTTTAAATAGCTCCGAAAACGCCATCCATTCAGAGCCACATCAGCGCCATGTCAAACCCTAATCGCCATGTTCTTCAACTACTTCTCTGGCCTCATAAATGTCATTGGTCGGGTTGCTGCAGGAAAGACACTCCCGCACGAAAGAAGCCAGGCAATCGATGTCAAATCCGCCGCTAAATCTGCATGTCCATACTCGAGCCATGCCGTCCTTGTACCAGAGCCACGTCGCCGTGAATGCTGGTTCGGTGGAGCCAGCGACCAACTCTCTGTCACCATGAATGCACCAGGCTTCTGGCGCGAACACAGAAACCCTAACAGTGGTCTAGTATGAAACTCGACCATTGATCATCAGAGATCGAGCGGTCGCCTGTAAATCTTCATCGAACCGCTGAGACAAGTCCTCCACTAGATCGCACTGCATACTGGTCTTCAGACAAACATCGGGCACCTTTATCGCTCAAATTAAAACATCACCATTCATCATCTACATGTGCGCATTGATGTTCCATTAGTAGCTCGGGCTTTAATGCACCGCGTGGAGAGGCTCATATCAGCGAGAGATAGTAGTGTCGGGAAGACCTCAAGGCAAAGAGAAACAGCTGCAACGAAGAGCCAAGCATATCGGCCAGACAGAAGGAACTCGAGGAAACATCTGGCCGAAGGAAACATGCTGCACCAAACACCCGTCAAAGTCGGCAGCAGATCACAATGTCGGCGAGACCATACAGCGAAATGCACATGTGACACTAAAAACACCATAGAGTCGGGGAGAGATGGCCAAGTTGGCCAGACATCACAGCGAAGTCACAGTGTGTTACCAAAAGATATTTCCTTCATGCAGTGTCGCCAAGACGATTCAAAACTCACGCCGACAAAGACCACTTTATGTTCCATCGGTGAGACCGAAGGTCACTCGCCGAAGACCCAAGCTCATACCGAAGAGATCTTTATACACCACTTAAGTCGCTGTGTCCTATAACTTCTTTCACCGATGAAATCACCTGCCAAATGTATGTCGCTGTAGCACACAATCATCGGTGAGAAGTCATGTAGACACTTCACTGTTATACCGAGAAGACCCTTAGAAACTTGTTCGCCGAGAGAAGATAAGACCTTCACCGAAAGCCACACATTGAATCACCGTCGGCAAGACACGACCCCATCGCTATGACATACACCGAAACACAAGTCTCCCCAAAGCATCAAGTCTTCCATCACTGGTCGGCGTAGCAAGATGACATCGCCGAGACATCTCAACAAAAGTGTCACCCACGCCGAAAGCAAACCACAAGACACCATCGACAAGACATAACAGATTCGCCAAGAGATATATCGAGAGTTCCAAGTCCTGCCGAAGGGAAGTCACACCGAAGAGCAAAGGGGGCCACCACAGTCGGGAAGACAAGCGGGGGTCGGGGAGACATCTCCCCGACACAAAGAACATAGGCCGATGGAGACTTCGGGGAGAGAACACGGAGTCGCCAAGATGTCACCTTGAACCGAAAGAGTCATGCCGAAGGCACAACGGAGGGCAGCAAAAAGGAACTCAGGGAGACCAAGGGGAGTCGGGAGGACCTCACCCCGAACGGGAACCGTCACGCTGAAAGGAAAGCCCATTGGTGAGACACAAAGGAGTCGGGGAGACATCTTGGAGACACAACCAACCCAAGCCAAAAAGAAAGAGAACCTCGGGGGGACAGATAAGAGTCGCCGAGAGGTTACACCGAAAGCCGAAAGTCACAGCGAAGAAGAAGCGGGGCCAGTAAAAACGGTGGCTATGGGCCGGTAACGAATGGAAAATGGGGCTCAGGTGAACCACTTAAGTTAGAATAAACTGGGCGGACAGGTCAATGAAACAAAAAGGCAAATGGGACGGGAACCAAACAGGGCCAGAGCCGGGACCAGGAAAGAGACGGGGAACAAAAGGAACAAAAGGGACCGGGGCCGAAAACTATCCCACTCCTGCCAAAGAAAAGACCACGGAGGCGGAGCCAAAACCGACACGAGAAAAAGAAGCCGTGGGGCCGGAGTGGGACAAAACCCGAGACAGGAAACATGAAGAAGGTTCCAAAAATGATTCCCATCCCGATCCCGCCCCCGCCAAAGAAAACAAAACAAAAGACAAGTGAAGAGACAGAGGAAAAGAACCAGCGACAACCGCAAGGCAGAAAGAAAAAGGAACACCAAACACACAGAATCGAGACCGGGATGGATGCGTGAACAGGAATTAGAACCTCATAATTGGAGAAGTTCTAGTTCCCTTCAAGCATCCGTTCTGCCCCTGATTCCGAAAGAAAAACCAAAGCAAGCAAAAGAGAAACGGGAACCGGAATAAAATCCCAAAAAAAATAGGAAAAGAGAAAATCCAGGAAACCCTAACACAAGCCGCCCCTTGTAGATCAAAACTAGCACGCTGGGCTCAACCCTTGTGGGAGCCCATTTAACCCACGTGCTAAAATGAAAGACACCCCATAGCTAAAGTTTAGTCATGAAAAACTAGAGTACACAACTAGACAATGAGAAAACCAGAAATGGCACTAACATAGGCTCCAGTTGGGAGATGTATGCCCCTGGTGGGCATAGCAAGAATTCAGATCACTGGGAGAGCAGACCAGAACAAAAAAAACAAAAGCAACGAGGAGCTAACCGGACAAGGTTAGCAGACACAGTAAAACAAAACTGACCAGAAAAGCAAAAACCTAACCTAATGTTCATGGAAAAAGAAATGCTTCAGATGAAGCACCATTTCGAGAATTGTCCATGAACAGGAAATTCAAGAGTCACATTGTTGATTCCTTTGTTTCATCTGATGACACTAGGCCACCAAATGAAAAATGAGAGCCAGCTTTTACCTCTGTCAAACACAATTCTGCTAAATGAGCTGGCATTCCCTAACTTGTGCTTGCCTCTGCCAATCTACAGTAGTATGAATGAATGTACCTCTACAAACATAAGTGTCAGGTTGCCTCTGTGCAAGTGAAAACTTGCTCTTTGTTTAGTTTTATCTTCAACTAGCAACCAGATCCAATAAACTTTATTATTGCCACACTCTTGATTCTTTGATTCTGTATCTTGTGGCAATACATGTGAATACTGATCAGGACTGCATAAAAACACAGTCTGATCACAATTAGCTACCTGACAAAATATGTTAGTACCTCTCAACAGGCTGTCATATTCATCATTATAAACATGTACATGATCCTTGTGCATTTGAAAGTCAGGCATACTTTCAAAATGTTGACTGTTATGTGACAACAAGCTATCATATTCACTATTTACATTACCCTAAAGCTGAAAATAACTAGCTCCAGTGCTCTGCATATTGTCACATTCTGTGAAAAGTTCATCAAGTGTATACAAAGGGATACACTCACCATTCAACACATCTTGCAACTACTCTATATCACTTTCAGTAGGAGGAGGCACATCATTAGTGCAATGATGGTTTAAACTACTACTCCCACTTCCTCTTTTCACTTGGCTCTATTCTTCATCATGCTAGCAATGAGAGTCACCAAAGGACTCTAACTCATCTTCAAGGGCTGTCCAACTGTCACATTCATCCCAATCTTGCTCACCATTGAGCAACTCTAGTTCAGAAGCACAATCTGATTTCAAACTGAAATCAGTGTCATCATGATCTATAAGATCACCATTAGAAGGGGCGTTGGAATCACTTGCATCATACCTTGCATCCTACAGGTCCTCACTGTCAAGACCGATATGAGTTGCCCACAACAACTTAGAGTTGTTGTGTGCATATCTTTGATATTCTGTGGTTAGCAAATCTGATATTTGTTTACAACTTAGTAGGACAGCGCTCTGTCCTACCCTCTCAACCACTTCTTCCTCTTCTTGACCAAACACAACTTCTTCATCATTTGATGAAGCCTCATCAAAGGTATCAAGGAACAAAGTTCTGAGTTGATACCATGAAACAATGGAGTGCACTAGTAAGCAAGTGAACCAATCATCGGCCACACCTTCTAAAGATCTGACAAATAGCTTCATGACCACATCCTCTTTTAATGCTATGAGATTTCATTGTCTATAGGTCGGAAGATTTTGTTTTTTGATTGAGATAGGTGTTGAAAGCTTTCATCAACACATTTCGCTGATTCATCATCGATGTTAGAGTATATGAGATGAGAATCCACTTTCATCTCCCATTCTCTAGCATCCTCGATGATGGATCACCGAGTGTGATCTGCAAAACGCTGATGAAAAAATCCCAACACAATCTCAAGCAAAATCCAGAAAATTAAAATCTTCAAAGACATCCTCTTTTTCAACCTGACAATGTCCAATGAAATCAATAAAAAGTTGAATATGTCTTGATGCTGATTCCTCAACACCACCTTTAAACTTGGGTAAATATTTATTGATTCCCCTAGAGGCAGCATGTGGGTAACCCTAGATTTTATCAAAATCCAAAGGGCTGTATCTTTCCTTATCATACTCTCTCTTATGAGGACAAGACTGTGCCTTAAGCATGGTATCAAAGCTTGTAGAGGGAGAAACAGGACAAGAATGCATTTTGCAAATGAAACCTATCCCTCTACAACTATCCAGTTGCAATAATCAAACCTCCCTTGATGCTAGTGCTTGATCCCACCAAATAAAGGGTAAAAAGTTTTTTCTATTTTTATTTTGTTCAAAAGCATGAAGAATACCTGGGAACGTTGCAATCATGGAACTATTCTTCAAATGTTCAACAAGTTCACCTTGACAGAGTTGCCACCTCTTTGCAGAGGACAGAACTTTAAATGATATGAAGCTCACTTACATGTAAATCTTTCTCTGAGTTCCATCCGACAAAGCACCATAGATCTTGTAGCTTTTAGGTTCACTGCAACAAAGCTTTTCTCCAAGTCTGAGATTCTTCAAACTTTGAACCTAACCAACATGGAAATTGATATGACTCTTTGATAAGGCAAGATTCTAGTCAATCCCCAGCAGAGTCACCATCTTGTTGGTTGTTTTTAATGAGCAACCAGGTTGGTCTCCTATTCTACCTATGGAGTAGCCATCTCCAGTCAAGGGCAGCTCGGAGGACCTGGACCAACTGACAAGATTCAGTCAAAGATTGAGATCTTTTGCACTTTAGGCTTTGCAGAACGAGGGCGGGTATACCCACACAATGCCTCAAATAAGACTAGACATTGCTTTTTATAGCAGATGACTCCTGATGCCAAGTATTGAGAACCTCAAATATGGCTAGATTCCCAGTAACACAATACTTGCAGCAACCAGGAGGTAGGGAAAGACATCAAACAAGATTGATTAAATAAAATGATTGATCTTGAGCAAGAAGACTAGAACCCTAAAGACAAATAACATATATCAGATCAGTGCCATATCCATTGGGCTAGGAGTCACAATAATCTGCAAATAGAAGGAACCATTACTCTGTACATTAAAGTCTTTGCAAGATTAACCTTATTAGTCTCACAACTAGTGATCAGATCTATAAGACTACTTATCAAATCCTCCTATCATACATATGAATCTCTGATATGATTAAAGAATTTAACTTATTCCTTGAATAAGAGCAACAACCAGAACAGACAGTAAAATGTTACATTAAAATGATTAAATAAGTGATCCTTGATCAACTTTCATTAACAATCCATACGCACAATACAAAGGAGAGACTTAAAGATCTCAATCTATACATTTAGATTCATACATGTGTCCAAGACCTCACAATTTACAGACTGTAACCCTAAACCTCAAAATCTGGTAAAAACCTGACTCTGTGACTTAGTGCTCTTCTCTTCAGATTTTTGTTCTAACTTCTAGCCCCCAGACCCTTACAAATGATTCAGAAGTTCCTTTTAAACAGCTCCAGAAACACCATCCAGCTCAGAGCCACATCAGCGCCATGTCAAACCCTAATCGCCATGTTCTTCAACTACTTCTCTGGCCTCATAAATGTCATTGGTCGGGTTGTTGCAGGAAAGACACTCCCACACGAAAGAAGCCAAGCAATCGATGTCAAATCCACCGCCAAATCTGCACATCCATACTTGAGCCATGCCGTCCTTGTACCAGAGCCGCATCACCATGAATGCTAGTTCGGTGGAGCCAGTGACCAAATCTCTATCGCCATGAATGCACCAGGCTTCTGGCGCAAACACAGAAACCCTAACAGTGGTCTAGTATGAAACTCGACCGTTGATCATCAGAGATCAGGCGGTCACCTTTAAATCTTCATCGGACCGCTGAGACAAGTCCTCCACTAGATCGCACTACATAGTGGTCTTTAGACAAACATCGGGCACCTTTATCGCTCAAATTAAAACATCACCGTTCATCATTTGCATGTGCGCATTGATGTTCCATTAGTAGCTCGGGCTTTAACACACAGCATGGAGAGGCTCATATTAGTCAGAGATAGCAGTGTCGAGAAGACTTCAAGATGAGAGAAACAGCTACAACGAAGAGCCAAGCATATCGGCCAGACAGAAGGAACTCGGGGAAATGTCTGGCCGAAGGAAACATGTTCCACCAAACACCTGTCAAAGTCGGCAGGAGATCACAATGTCAGTGAGACCATATAGCAAAATCCACATGTGACACTGAAAACACCATAGAGTCAGGAAGAGATGGCCAAGTCAGCCAGACATCACAGCGAAGTCACAGTGTGTTACCTAAAGATATTTCCTTCATGCAGTGTCGCCAAGATGATTCAAAACACACGCCAACAAAGACCACTTTATGTTCCATCGGCGAGATCGAAGGTCACTCGCCGAGACCTCTTGCCGAAGACCCAAGCTCATACCGAAGAGATCTTTATACACCACTTAAGTCACTGTGTCCTATAACTTCTTTCACCGATGAAATCACCTGCCAAATGTATGTCGCTGTAGCACACAATCATTGGTGAGAATTCATGTAGACACTTCACTGTTATACCGAGAAGAACCTTAGAAACTTGTTCGCTGAGAGAAGATAAGACCTTCACCAAAAGCCACACATTGAATCACCATCGGCAAGACATGACCCCATCGCTATGACATACATCGAAACACATGTCTCCCCAAAGCATAAAGTCTTCCATCACCGGTTGGCATAGCAAGATGACATCACCGAGACATCTCAACAAAAGGTGCCACCCACGCCGAAAGCAAACCACAAGACACCGTTGGCAAGACATAACAGATTCGCCAAGAGATATATCGAGAGTTCCAAGTCCTACCGAAGGGAAGTCACACCGAAGAGCAAAGGGGGCCACCACAGTTGGGAAGACAAGCGGGGGTCAGGGAGACATCTCCTCGACACAAAGAACATAGGCCGATGGAGACTTGGGGGAGAGAACATGGAGTCACCAAGATGTCACCCCAAACTGAAAGAGTCATGCCAAAGGCACAACGAAGGGCAACAAAAAGGAACTCGGGGAGACCAAGGGGAGTCGGGAGGACCTCACCCCGAATGGGAATCGTCACGCTAAAAGGAAAGCCCATCGATGAGACAAAAAGGAGTTGGGGAGACATCTCCCCGACACAACCAACCTAGGCCGAAAAGAAAGAGAACCTCGGGGGGACAGATAAGAGTTGCCGAGAGGTTACACCGAAAGCCGAAAGTTACAATGAAGAAGAAGCGGGGCCGGTAAAAACAGTAGCTATGGGTCGGTAACGAATGGAAAATGGGGCTCAGGGGAACCACTTAAGTTAGAATAAACTGGGTAGATAGGTCAATGAAACAAAAAGGCAAAAGGGACGGGAACCAAATAGGGCTAGAGCCGGGACTAGGAAAGAGACGGGGAACAAAAGGAACAAAAGGGATCGGGGCCGAAAACTATCCCGCTCCTGCCAAAGAAAAGACCGTGGAGGCGGAGCCAGAACCGACATGAGAAAAAGAAGCCACAGGGCCAGAGCGGGAGAAAACCCGACATAGGAAACATGAAGAAGGTTCCAAAAATGATTCCCATCCTGATCCCGCCCCCGCCAAAGAAAACAAAACAAAAGACAAGCGAAGAGACAGAGGAAAAGAACCAGCGACCGCCGCAAGGAAGAAAGAAAAAGGAACACCAAACACACGGAATCGAGACCGGGATGGATGCGTGAACAGGAACTAGAACCTCAGAATTGGAGAAGTTCTAGTTCCCTTCAAGCATCCGTTCCGCCCCCGATTCTGAAAGAAAAACCAAAGCAAGCAAAAGAGAAACAGGAACCGGAATAAAAACCCAAAAAAAAGGAAAAGAGAAAAACTAGGAAACCCTAACACAGGCCGCCCCTTGTAGATCAAAACTAGCATGCTGGGCTCAACCCTTGTGGGATCCCATTTAACCCACGTGCTAAAATGAAAGACACCCCATAGCTAAATTTTAGTCATGAAAAACCAGAGTACACAACTAAACAATGAGAAAACTAGAAATGGCACTAACAAGGAGAAACTTGAGAGAGAGAGAGGGGGGAGTGGGAGAGAGATAAAGGGTAGGGTTTAAGGGTTAATGGTAAAGGGGAGAGAGGGAGAGGAGGCAGGAGGGAGAAACTTGAGATAGAGGGAGGGGAGTTGGAGAGAGATAAAGGGTAGGGGGTGTACAAGGGTTTAGGGTTTAAGGGTAGAGG